>NW_019380808.1:193134-221091 GCF_000648655.2 Copidosoma floridanum
TTTACTTTCTTAAATATATGAAAAAGTATGGTTAAACTGTTATAGAACTATTTGTGTTCGTTGTGATACTATTATTACACTTTTGTCGTTTATTTGTCGAAGTCTTTTTTTTATTTTTATTAATAAAGTAGGTTGAATGTTTGTTCTCGTATAGTACCTTTCTTATAATTTGAGAGGAGGCTTGGACTAAAGAATAACTCATGAGGAACAGGAAGACTCAACTAAAAAACAAAGGAGAGAAAAAGAAACACTAATTTTTTTCACTTAACAAAAAAACTTACTATAAATAATGAACCCTTAGATCTATTAGATATTATAAAAATTTGTAGAAAAACACTGTTTCAATACGCAAGCATTAATTAACAAAGAAAAGTAATGAACTAAATTTTTGTTGTTGCCCTAACTATGGGCTTTCTACATAATATTCATTTTGCAAGATATTCCAATAGTCTCGCACACTATCATTAAGTGCTACGTCCGAAAAAAAGTAAAATTAGTGACCCACATTCTGGTTTGTTTTATTTTGTTATCAATCATTATGTCTTTCTTCGACAAATTTTTTTATTTTTTTAATTTTGTGTAAGGACATTATGAAAGTAACAGTAAATTTTACTGCTTCTCTTTGATTTTAAGTAATTTTTATATTATTAGACTACATTCTAAGTCTTTTAAAACATCGGTAACACTTTAATTTTTTTTAGTAAACTTTTTTTTTGTTTTGGCCTGCTAATAAAAATATCTGTGTTTTACTTGTAACTGCACAATTCTGCGTCAGAGAAACTTTTAATTATATTAAATTGAGGGGGAAATAAAGGATTGCAGTGAGCATGAATAGAATATGGACCATGATGATGGTAACATATCTATATTTATCTGCCACGTTTCGTTTGAATTTCCTAAACCTCATCAGACAGGGTAAAATTGACTAGCATAAAAATACACACTATTAAAAATTATTAAGCACAAGAAATTTGACCATTTTAATATACATAGCAGATGTAGACGCTACTCGCAAAGATCGTTTACCTGATAGAAAATTAATAAGTAAAATACATATAAGACTAACTGGAAAGCGTTATTCTTAGTTGTCAGTCAGATCCCTACTTAACTAATATTTACAAATCATAATAAAGTAGATTGTCAGAGGTGCGAACCAAGCGAGTAGAGACTTTTTATTTTAGTTTTATTTAAGACAGTAAAGTGTTTTTATTTTTATATTACCCTTGCAACTTCGCATTCATTGACTCTGTCTGTGTGTTATTCGTTATGTGCAACCTTTATTACGATTTGTAAATATTGGTTTAGTAGGGATTTAACTAACAACTAATAATAACGCTTTCCAGTTCATCTTGAATGTATTTTATTTATTAATTTTTCATCAGGTAAACGATCTTTGCGTGTAGCGTCTACATCTGCTATGTATATTAAAATAGTCAAACTCCTAGTGCTTGATAATTTTTAGTAGTGTATATTTTTGTGCTAGTCAATTTTAGCCTGCCTGATGAGGTTTGGAAAATTCAAAGGAAACGTAGCAGACAAATATAGATATGTTACCATTATCATGGTCCATATTTTATTCATGCTCACTGCAATACTTTATTTCCCCCTCGATTTAATATAATTAAAAGTTTCTCTGACGCAGATTTGTGCAGTTACAAGTAAAATATAGATATTTTTATGAAAAGGCCGAAAATTATAAGAAACAAAAATAAATATTTACTAAAAAATAACAAGGTTTCATCGACGTTTTAAAAAACTAAGAATGTAATTTAAAAATATAAAAATTACTTAAAATAAAAGAAAATCAGTAAGATTTACTGTTACTTTAATAGTAACCTTACAGAAAAAAAAAAATATATGCCAAAGAAAGACATGATTGAAAACAAAATAATACAAACCAGAATTCGGATCACCAATTTTATTTATTTTTTGGACTTAGTGCTTGATAATTGTATGTGAAACTATTAGATTATCTTGCAAAGTGAATATAATTTTACACCGCTTTTCCATTACTCGTACATAATTTAATCACATGAATCAAGAAAAAAGTGTGGACACCATTTTTTGTTTTCGATTTCTACTATATGCACTTATTTTTAAAATAGCTGTGGATAATTTTTCACGGAATTATTTACTGATCTGGAATGGTTATAAAGCTTGTGACCTTTTTCCTCGGGATCCAAATATCACTAATTAATTATAATGCTTAGTTAGCAGTTCTTAAAACACTTCAGATTACAAGATAGTACAAGTAATCCAGATAGTACCCATGCATAAGATATATTTAGTCAATTTTATCCAATTCACAAAGTCTGATTTATATAAAAATTGAGATTTCTACACCCTTGATCCAAAAACTGATTCAGAAAAATCTTCCGAATTTATTGTTTTAAAATACATGTTTTTACACTTTAAAAAATTTGAATCTTATGTTGAGGTAGAATTCCCATTAGGTTCACTTACAAATTCTGTCTCTGGCAATGTATGAAACAAATTATTTAAATTATCTGAAAATTTTTTAAACACTATGGAAATTGATATCATGAATTACATTGATGAAATTGACAAATTACTAATAATCATATCCCATGAATCTGCTACAGAAACCTGAAATTAATTTAATAGTACTTCAAGTTCTGACGGTATTGATAATAATGAGTTAGGATGATATTTAGATAAATAACGCTGATTTTTCTAAGTATCATGAATCATGTTGGAAAAATAATTAATGAAGCTAGATCTGTTAGTAATAGTTATGTATATAGTGATTCACCAATACTTCCATTGGATCTTGATACTTTTCATATTTCAAATTTCAATGGAAGTAGCTGATGATTTATTTAGTGGTAAAAAATGTACACTAATACTCTATTTGTGACACTACTGTTAAAGATATATGCCGTGATAAGTGAAGCAACAAAATAAAAATAGTTATCATACACTTAGTGAGTACCTCTGACAGAGCCGTCTGTCGGCAGCAAGTTTCAACAGCTAGGTGGTACAAGCTATTAGAGGACGACATAGCGATGTAAAAAGTGTTATTTTGTTTTCAAGTTTTTTGTAAACTTTGAGTACTTTGATGATTATAAACGTGTAACGATAAAATTATGTATTCTATAACTAGAAACAAGAACATTTTGGAATAAACGCTGTTTTATACAGCTGAAATCAACAGATCAGCAAGCCTACAAGCCCGTAAGAGCGAGAGAAAGAGAGGGAAGAGAAAGGTTGTTCTACCAATTTTGCTTTAACAATTTCGTTGTTACAAATACTTATGTGCCATTGTTACGTCCGAACTTCTATAAGTGAAGAGCGGAACTCGTAGATTCGTTCTACAAACAAATAAATTTAATTTTTGTTTGTCAGAAACCAGCCATCGGCCCAAAGGCCTTATTTGCTTTTGCTTACAGTATACTTTCCTTTTAAATCGTTGGCTCAGCATTGTGGTGTTAGGTTTCACCGAGCGATATGCATGGAGTGGTGTACGCCGAGCTGGCGTTGACTTACTATTAGAGCTTATGTCTTATGTCATACGGTATTAGCGTATCTTATTCGTCTTTTTATCTCACATCCTTGTAAAGGTCTTTATTATACGTTGTCTATTTAATTTTTTCTCGATATTTAATTTATTCATCAAGGTTAGAATTATGTGTCAATTTTTACGTGGGATTCTCGGTGCGGGAATAAATAGAAGCGTGACTTGTTGTTAACTTATGCTTTATTAGAATTAGTGATATTCGAGAGAAGTTGTGCGTGTATTTTCGTCTCGCAGACTTCGTCCTTACGCTCTCGCGTCTCTGGCTGATCTCCCCGGTCCTTCTCTCTCCCTTTCCTATTACCTCTTTTCTCTATTCCCCTACTTTTCAGGCCCAAGCCAGCAGAGGCGCACGCACGCATAACTATATGCTATCGTACATAACACAATCAATTAGAATGTTGGATCTTGAAATATTTCATGTAATTTAGTAATTGGAATGTTTTTGATTTAAAAAAAATTGATTTAATCAACAACCAAGTTATGTCTTATCTGATGATTTAAAAAATTTAGAAAAGCTGTAAATAGTTAATTTTACAAATAGTATAAATAATAAAGTTTCAGATTTGCATTTACAATGTTTATATAATTTATAGTTTCTTTAACTTAACTTACTTCAATGATCGTTGGTTAGCCGCTGCTAGCGCGCACGCAGTCGCAATATCTTACAAGGTCGACCGTAACAATGCTTCTAATCCTACACGAGAGTAGTCGTGGCGATGACAATAATTAGGCTTCTGCTTTTAACGTCAAAATCCAAGTCGACGGTCCTTTCTTACTGGTTCCTCCTTGATTCACTTTTTAGGCGAGTTTACAGTGGCCTGGTTTGCTCGAGATTTTCTCACACAGCTTAGTCACCGAACTATGTCTTACATTTTTTTGAAATACACGCTTTTAACACGTAGCTTAATCACTTAACTAAGTCTTACATCCGCTTAAAAGACACAACAGATCTTACTCTCCAACCTGTACAGTTACTTTAGAGCACTTGATGAAAAAGAAAAAGCGAATATTGTTATGTGCGAGGAGTTCTTATACTCTTGCGTTCAAGGAGAACGCATCAAGTTGGGGATCCGAACGACCAATTAGAGTTTAACCTAGTTACCCTTGACTGACACGAGCACAGTCGTGGTGCAATAATTTCACAGTAATTGATAGTTGAAACTGCTGATCTCTCGGATTTTACATTAAGTACAAGTTGTTGTTGACATTGTGTATGATATTTCTTGCGTACATCCGCAGTAAAGAATGTTGAAATTGTTGATTAATCACATTATTTGGTGTATTCGTGCGAATTGATTTTGTAAGATAAGCGTTTTTTAAAATTGTTTTAAGTTTCACGCGTAGTTCGAGTTTTGCGATGGTAGCTTGTTTCAAAAGAAGTAAGTTATATGTCACGCAATTGCAAAAGCAGGTATACCGCTCGATGGTTTAAGATCGCTGAGCGTTTGCTTTATATAATTCATAAATAAAACTCTGTGTTTCAAAGTAATAAATATTAAGAATATGACATGGAATATCACACTATCAAATACCTGATAATCACGAGAAGCTTTAAAAAAAACCACACTTTTCACATTGTTACGCTGAACCTCATCAACTTTTACCACCTAGCTATTAATAGTATATAACGCTTCTAGTGAGCGATGTAAAGAATGTCGCAGATTTGACATAAATATAAGCCCAAGTTGAACCCGAGGGCAGTTAATGTGGAATCTAGGACATTTTTTAACCCCCGAACCTGATGCGTCTACTATTTTTCTGCATACCCTCTTCGAAAGAGCTGATTATCTGTTTTGAAGCAGGGTAGATATGTAGCACTTTTGATGGGGTATACAGAGAAATCTTTACTCGTGTAATATCATGTATACTCTGCGCCAGAGATATTTACTCTTACAATGTTATAGGTTTATAACAGTATTAGTGTGATTGGCTGTGACGTCTGAGATTAATCAAGGATTAAAAAAAAACATACCAAAGGCTTTGTTAACTTTCAAAATTATCTTCCAAGTCGAAAGCGTAAAGAAAAGAAACATACAGCTAAGAAATCCTATGCTATAACATCGGTTGTATAGCAGGCCAATAAAATAAATGAACTAGAGTAAAATAAGGCTGAAATATAGAAAAAACATGCTTTAAAAACTTGAAACTATGAAAAAAAAAAAAAAAAAATCATGGAAAAAGAAAAAGAATTGAAAAAGATGATTGCGATGCAAATTAAAAGCATATAGCAAGATAAAAGTGTATTTTATTCGTTCGAAAAAATTCGTATTAAAACAGTATCTCATACGAATTCTTGTAATTAATAGGCAAATAATCTTTAATGTGTTCATCGCATTTATAAGACATATACAGACAGACACACAGACATTTATAATACATACATAAACACAGCGCGCGGAGGTTCGGTTGGCTGGTTTGTGGAAAGGCACGAGGAGACTGCGGGTTTGTTTCCTGGCCATTGCGACTCTCCCTAAAAAGTACCTTTGTGAACTTTCAATTGTGCTTTTTTACAACGCAATGCTCCTCGTGAAGGGATTGGCCGATCTTTTCGCACCAAAGCTATCACCTAGATTCTTTCCTAAAATGGTCTTTGTGGACATCATCACCGAACCAAGAAATTAAATAAACCGTATCTATTAATGTAACATATGTGTAACTAATATAATGTTAATGTTTAACCAATAATGTAATAATGTACCTTTCTGAAACAAGGCTGTATGTACTCGTTTACAATAAAGCCTAAAGCATAAATACATTACGTTAGTAGGTATTTATTAAAAAAAAAAACATATATAAATATATATCTCCCTATATTATATAGTTGTGTTGACGAAAGTAAGTCTCAGCCCCCCCCCCGCTCCCCCTCAATTAACGTGGTTATTTGCTTGTTTTTACATCATTTTTGATCAAATTATATTTAAGTAAGCTCTACCCCCACTCCCCCTCCACCTCCCCCCCAAAAATACTTATTGATAGAATGTTTTACCATCATAAATGTTAAAAAATATACGTAATTTAGTACCCAAGTCATAGCTCGTTTTTAGAGTTTTTAAGTCACAGATCATAGGTTTCCCTCTGTCTATTCGCTCTCCCTTACTTTACTATATGTCTTTACTTACTTTACTATATGTCTCTGAAGTACCATTATTTGTTTAACTTTGTTGAACTTTTACATTTCAAATCATTTCTGGTCCATGTTTACTTTACCCACATATAATATTCTTGATTACCTGAGAACTTTAATAACAAAAAGACAGAATTCAGGAGGAGGTATAATTAAATAGACAAACGCAATTAAGCTTTTGAAACAGTAATTAATTCTTTTAGCTTAATGTTGTGACATTTCATCTGTCGTTTTAACCCATCTGTTCTTTTAAAATCCTTTCCACATTTTTTACATAATTGTTTTTCATGGTTTTTATGAATTAACATACGTCTGTTTGAATGTGACGATCTTCAAAGTTACATATTTTTGAATTACTGAAAAATTTCTTGCTGAACAATATTTTTAATTTCCGATTTATTCACGGATTCAATCTCAATAAAAATTCTTTTTGGATTCTTGCATCTTAATAAAGCAACGTATAATTGTCCGTAAAAGAGTAAGGGTTTTTTAATGTATAATCTTAAGGAATTAAAACTCTGTTTTTCTGATTTGTTGATAAACATAGAACATGCTAATACAAAGGGAAACTGTTTTCTAAAGAAGACAAAAGGTAATGATGATGAGGTGCATATAAACTTTGCTTTCTTTTTTTTCTTCCGTTATTATTTCTGTTTCTATATGATACTTAAATAATTTTGTTATTTTTAATCTTGTGCCATTATAGAGACCGTCTGATGTACTTAAATTTTTTATTAACATTACGATAGCGTTTAATTTTTAATTTTAATTCGTGTGGTGAAAGACTTTTTCTGATATTATTTAAAAATTCTATTGAAAAATTATTACTTATGTTATCATATTTTTTATCAACTCCTTTGTGAGTCACGTATTCTGCTGTTGTGAACTAATTATCAGCCTGCATTGATAAATACACGAGTAATGTCGTTATTTTGTCTACACAATCTGTTAATGGAGGGTTAGCGCGCGGAGCGCACAGGGGGGCGTTAGCCTCACTAGTATGTATATATATATATACTCACACGAACATACTTTATTTCGGAACTATCTGATTCCAAAGCACCAGTTAACTGCATTATAATTTCACTTCTTAAGAATATGCAAGAAGTATGGAGACACAAGTTATTTATGAGGCACATGTACGTAGGTATCAATCAACAATAATAATCATGGAATAGATCATCAATAGGCATTAGTTTAAACTTATGAAATTTATTGCATAGTTTGGAAATAAGCTTCCAGGATAATCGCAATTTGTCTAATTATCTGTAAAAGTGTAATAATTACAAACGAATTTGTCCTGCCACTTTTATTATGGTATCCACTGCATCTTAAGACTATTGTTACATGTGCATATCGTAAACTACCTGGTATATTACAGGTATTATAAAATAGTACAATTTTTTATGTTTCTTTAAAATTCTTGTTAACGTTTAATCCATTATTCTGCTGTTTCTATTGTATCGACTGGTAAACTGACACTCATTTTATTATTTTGACATTTATTCTCATACTTGAAACACTTATTTTGATTATAACTTCTAGCTTTAAGCTCAGTAATTTTTTTATTTCCTCTTGCGTGTGGCAATGTTTATTTGTTAACTTTTTTGTAATTTACTGTATATGCAAGTGCACTTTAGCTTCCATATCCATGTTGTCAACCCCGATACATTAACTATGTTTACCACTTAGGAACAAGACGTGAAACTTGGCTCTGTAATAATAGCTACGAATAATGTAATCAAAAAACTAAACACATGCCTCAGGAATTAGTGCACAAATATACATGTCGTGGCTGTGCGTGCATCCAAAATATTGAGCTTTACTCGCTGTAATATAACTATCATACATCTCGTACAAGTGCCAATGACATAAAAAAATGCTGTGTTCGTTACTGTAGTAAATTACATAGCTAAGAAATGTAGATGGCACAATATACGTGTGAGACTTGCTTATCGGAAGCACAAAGCCACCTGACTTATCATACAAACAGATAAATTAAGTGAGTCTTAGAAACTTAAAGTGGATTAATAATGTGAAAAAAATTACTGAGCCAGATTTTTGGCAATCATGCTTTCGTGGAAGGCAAACACGCACAGGCATTCAAAATACTATCAAAAGTTTCTACCTTACCAATTACTTAACTTTGATCAGTTTTATGCTTATTTCAATGAAAAATAATGAAACTGCGCATAAAGTTAATGATTTTAGAGAAAAATTGAGCTTAAAATTAATAGCAATCTGCAGCAAATTAATAAATAAAAGATTAATTTCGTAATGATTATAGTGTTATGTTCTTTAATTATTAATTACGAGACGCAACTTTTCTCTCTCAATTCGCATTTAATAACAATATTTTTGGGCCTCAAATTTGTCAAAGTACCTGCTTTGTGCGTTGACTCATTTTTTCACGAAAAATAGCTGTGACATAAAGAAAAGTACGAATTTATGGAAATAGAGTAATCGGTAAGGCAGAAGATCTGTATAATATACTGAATTTTTTAAAATTAATTATGCACACTAAAGCACGGTTTGATAGTGCCAGGATGGAACATTTCTTCATTAATTTGTAGATGACTGCAATAACTTCCGACTTAATTTATCCCCCAAAGTATGAGCTTTGTACGACTTCTCATTGTTTTTTATTAAGTAAGTATAGAATTGATGATTAATGAAAACTAATCAAAGTAAAGTTATCGGTAAAGAAGAAACTCCCGATCATGTACTGAACACCCTTTATGAATTGTCATGCAGCCCTTACAACCCACAACATTATTTTTTTGACAACACTTGCCAATGACTCTGATACGTATTATAGCTCATAAGCTCCTGACAATCCTATAATTTCGGCTGTTGAACTTCAAGTTTCGACAGTGAAACATCAAGTATCTTTGATAAACGATAAAATCCCTATCTACAACCATCAGGTAAAATATCTGACCTAAGGTTTCTTAAAAAGTATTCTTACTAAAAAAAAATCGTGTTGCCATTTGTATGGTATGTTAAAAAACGTATCTTTAAAAGTGTTTTAAGTAAATTTTCTTTTTTTAAATAAGTTTTTTAAATTCTTAGATAAGATTTCAGATGCTTTCTCAGCTAAGATATCATATTTTATAAATGTGCTGCACCCGTGGTCCAACTTTGAATAATGTAAAACTAATCAATTTACTTATTTTCTTTTTTTTTAATATTACTACTTTTTGATAAATCTTAGCTCAGATGTCCGGTACGTTTTTGACATAAGATAGTTTCCCATCATACCATTTACACATTATAAACATGATATAAAAATTTATCTCGAGTGATGACGTCATAGTAACGTCATTTACGACGTAGTGGAAGACGTGATTTACGATGTTGCAAAGGACCTTATTGACGACGTCATAGATGGCATAAAAGTTTGTCTGGCAACTGACAAAATAAAGATAAACGTACGCGTCTTTTAGAATTCGTAGCTTGTTCTTGACGTATCTAATAAATGTTTAATAGCAAAGTGATACACGCTTCAAATTACGTTTGTCTTTATAGTATTTTATGATAGTTTACTGCATTTTCTAGGTAACAAATGCTATGCTCATAATAAAGAAGATAATTTATTTGTAGTTAACACACTCAAACTATACGTGTATATCACATATTTTAGAGCACATAACGTATATGTAACTTTAATTTGATAGTTTACATACATTACTAAATAAAAAAATAATTTTTTGGAAAAAAAAACTATAAGGATGATGATTGCATCATCCACCCTTACATTTTATATTTAGACGTTGATAGTGTGTAAGTATTTCCACCAGAACAACTCAACGATTTTTAAAATTTCCAGTAATAAAATATCATTTAAATTTACTTATATGTATCATTTAACATGTAAAAATAAATAATAATTAATAAGCTTTTAAACGTTGATAAATTGTTAACCGAAAAAATTTCTCCTTTGACTCCTATATCTCACTTTAAGAGAACTCACTATTTAGACCTATGTACAAATAATGCGTAAAGTTGCTCTGAAAGACTTAAAAAAGTACGCAAAAACTTTCAAAAAACAATTATTTTAATTTTAATTATGTCGCATACATCAAAAATTTATATGACATCTACGACGTCGTAAATTACGTCTTTTGAAACTTCGTATGCATTTATTTTTTAATGTATTAAATAACGTCAGTTTAACGTTATTTACGACATCTTTTGTGACGTCACAAATAATATCATATTTCGAGATAGGGTACCTCTAGACAGGTAGATGAAGAATATAATAATGAACTTTCTACAACGGTGTTAGTGGTAAGCGAGCTTGGTACTGATAATATCGTTCTAGGAGTCGTGGTTTAATAAATGCAAATTTTTTCAAAAACTTTTTTTATCGGAAAACGTTCCTATGAAACCGTGACTGTTTCAGGGAAAATTTTTTCGTGGAGTGATTCCAGGAAATTTTCAAGCTTTGCATATGTCATTAGCTCTTAAGCTTGATTAATATTGTGTATTAAATATAATATAAGGTATCCGAAAGTATCTGTTCCTTAACAAATTGTTATTGTAATATTCAAGTTGTGTGTAAGTAGCTGATTGTAAATGAGTAAAATTTTGATTTGTTAACTAACGCTATCGTACGAGCACCCACTGACATAAAGGGTAATTTATTACTATCCTCTTAAAACTTCTACGGCTTCAGTATGCTAGCTTACCACTCCCAGCAAGTACATGCAAACATGTAATGTGGTGTGGCTTCAAAAATGTGTACATGCAGTTCTTAAATAAAATTTATTTAACAGATAATTTTATTGAAAGCGCGATTTTAAGATTGTCAGACAAAAATGTTGGAATCTTAAGAGAGTCCACCATCATAGTAATGCAAAATTTTCGACTTCAAAAAAAATTTATTGGTACACATCAGATACTTTCAGAATAACTTCATAAAAATATTTAAAATAATGTTATTGCATTATTAGACAGCTGACAGTTCCTCATTTTATAGTCCGATGCCTAGGAGTTGTAGGCTTCACAATGAAAAAAATTTTTGCATTCTTGTTGGACAACGAAAAATTTTTATAAATAAGTAATAATTGAATTCGTATTTAAAATGTTCGACAAATATACAGGAACCAATCTGCAGTCAGACAGAAAATCAGGTTAGCGCAAATACACACGAAGAATAAACAGAACGAGAAACTATTAAAAGTATCATGAGCGTACCTTGCATGTTTGACGATATTTATTCAAACGATGGACTTTAACAGTCTTCATACCAATAGTAATGATAGGAGTCTTTTATTAACGTCCATCTCGCATTTTCTGGCTTCCAATCTGTTGGGAATCTTATGTGAGAATTGCACTACACACTGCATATGAACATAGTTCGTTTCACTTGTTTCAGTAGTTCTTGTTTTGTGGGGGAAAAAATTGAAGCATCTAATTCTTTCAACACGTTGTTTGATACCGCGTCGCTATGATTTTTAATATTAAATGTCTTTTTAAAAACCTCAAATCGTCCAAGGTTGACATCGGTACTCTTCAAAGCCTAGATCTTACAAAGAAACTTCTCTTATAACCTTAAATACATGGTCTGATAAACTGATAGTACTAACAGAACACTTGCGATGATCTACAAATGCTTTTTAAAATTTTAATGGTTTTTTTTAAATACCAAAGGGTCTCTTCTTTCCTAAGGAACGTTGGATTAAAATCATTGCCAGTAAGTACGTGGCATACTGTCAGAGCTCGTACCAAGTCTTCCCCCATGTTTTTGTGTATTTTATTAATGTTGAAAATTGTGTTTTTTTGCTAGTGCTCATGTCAATAATTATCATAATATTGTCTTTCAAATACTTCATATTGGTCAACATTATCATAGGAATATTAAAGTCCTTATATCTTATTGTTGAGTAATAATTTCTGTTTAGTTGGCATTTGTGGTAAATAACTTTTGTATCGGCCTCTTTTTGTACGCAAGAAAAATTGTAGCCAATCGCTCTTCCCAAGTAATTATTATGAATTTTGTACATGTAACAGTAGTCATAGTTCACTTTTATGCTTTTACCTGTACAAATTTTTGCATATTCATCAGACATCCAGTTAGTAATTAGAAATTCAACAAACTTTTCATTGAAATTTCTGCTCCGCAGTATTTTACAAAAATCAGCTAGCCTTTTGTTTTCTCCTCTAATATCAAAAACACTGTCAGTTTTCTCACCTCTAACTTTGTGTACGTTATCTTTTATACGTAGTGTATTATATTTATCGAAAATAATGTCTACTTCTTGTCGTTCAAACAATAAATTCAACTGTTAATTTAACTCCGATGGTTGATATGTTTCACCTAAGAGTTTCACGAAAAAAAAAAATTTTTCGGCGTTGGTGTCAGTTTAAAAACTTTTCACACATGATTCGTCAGAATCATGAAAATCCTGCGTTATACTATGCGAATCACTGCCGCCAGTTGCACTTCTGCGAATACGTAAAAAAGCATTTGTATTTGAGACGCCTCTAAACAACGAAAGCTACAAATACCAAATTTCTCACGTAACAAAAAATAAGCGCTTTAAATCACCCCATTACAAACACGAAAATAATAACTACGTAAAATAAGTAAATAGTAACTACAACAGCGTAAGAGTAATACGTTTACGATTCCGAAACTCTTGAATATTGCTGTCACAAGCTCTTTGAATATTTTAAAACGTGATTGTTATTACGTATGACGTAAATGTAAACATCACTTATGACTCATCGACATTCATACGTGTTTCTTGAAGACCAATGGACACACTCAATGCTGCTGTTCGAGGCCGTTAATGTTTAAATTTTTGATCCTCCAGCAATTGTCCATCTGTATATGGTATATGAAATATCGATGTAGGATCCAATTTCAAAGCACATGATGTATTTGCTATATCAAAAACATATTACGATTATTATAACAATTGTGAGGAATAGTATTAAAGTGTAATTATGCACACATGATAATAAGCCAGTAACGTTCATTGAAAATATGTACATTTGTATATGTACGTGACTGTACGTACAATTATGAATGACAGTGAAATCCGTTATATTATGTACACAATAAAGGAAACGTGAATGTGTGTGTAACTTTTAAACCGCGACAACTTTAAATCATAACGGTAATGCTTTCATGCATCCTGGAAATGCAATATTAAATAGAATTTGAACAATTCATAAATGTTTACAGAGAGACGTTACAGAGTTAAAAAGTTTTCAAAGAGTAAACTATTAAATAATTTAAAAAAAACGTGTTTTCCAATAAATTGTCGTACGAAAAAAACGGTTGAAGAGGACAACACTGTCTTATTTGGAGCAAAAAATTTGTTAATAGTGTACAAAAGTATATTGTTACACTTACCTTGTTTTTATCAAATACTTTTTTTTACTTTCAATTCTTTGTAACAAGAGGAATTTCAGCTCTTGATTAATTAATATCCTACTATACACAGCCACTATAATAAAGTGTGACTAACCGTTATTATACATAATGATAATAATAAGATATAACAATATGTGATTAACTACACTATCATTTTACTATTATATAAAAAGACAGCGTTTGTTTGTAAGTTCACAAAAATCTCAAAAACTATAGAACCAATCGATCCCCAATTTTGACAGAAGTTCAACTACAACTTCTTATATGTCATAGGCTATTAAAATTAACGATAACTTTAATAGAAATGTGTTTATGCTACTTATAAAAACTAATTGCGAAACAGCTAAAAGGGAGTTTTAACTTTTGACCGTTAGACGGTAAGTGGTTATGTTTTCAATGTTAGTTTACATTGACTTAGTTGATGCCGCAATCAATTTTATAGTTACTTTAATAATTTAAAGTTTGTACAAGGCTTAAGTAACGTGTGACACGCACATTAGCACATAGTTAATGTTAAATCATAACAATTCTCATAAAATTCTATATCTCATGAAATTTTAAACGTTCTTAAGCGTATGTGGTGTGACATCTTAAAACCAATTTATACAAATGCCACATGGTGAAGAAAAAACTAAAAATGTAGTGCATTCTAACATTTTTCAAAATGTGTATCGATTACTTAAATTTAATATGTAAATTAACACAAACAAACTAAAATTTTTTAAACATTCATGGACGAGAAGCGGGCAAAACCGCGATAAAATGTGCTATGTTGTACATTCTGTAAACATTTGGAATGTACAGAAATGTTGTAGGAAGATACATTTTAATATAAATATTTCACACATTTTATACAACTCGGCCTAGCCGCGTTGGGGTACGCTAGTATCAAATATACACGTCACTTATTCTCAAGTTACATATGAATACAATAACTAATCAAATAAATTACCAATAATTAGATTAAACATGTAGCAAATCTTTATATCACAATAATTCAAACTTATTTTAAATCTAAAATATTAAATAGTAAATTCTTTAATAAATTATATACTAACTCTAAAAACACACCTATCATATACTAATAAATAATTTATTTTCTATGATTTATTTAATTTTAGTCAAAATGAACGCAATTTAGTGTTCATTTAACTTTAAAAAATATCACAGAGGAAAGAACATTAACTTAATTTTGCATAAAATTTTTTAAGATTTTTATATATACGTATTTGAAACAAATTTTATTTTATTCAAATAAAGGTATTTTTGTATTTTCAAAAAATTTATGTGTAAGTTTTATATACATAAAAAGACATATATTGTGCCAAATAAATATATGTTTATTGAAATTTGTTAAACATTAGTTGAAAGTTTATAATTATTTATTAAGTGAAATGTCGTTTAGTTCCAGATCAAATAAATATTGATTTACTGTGAGACATATTTTGTAAAAAATAGTCATTAGTTACTAATTTAAAACACAAGCATTTCTGGTGTAAGTTAATGTTTATTCCATATAAATAAATTATTTTTCATCCGAATAAGTGTATTATTCAAAATGAATAAATAATGTTTCCACAACACTTTCTTGAATTTCAAAACAAAGCAATATCTTTTTAACCTGAAGAAATATTTATTAAAGGGTAATAAATATTTATTATAAGGTAATAAATGATTATTAAAGTGTAATGAATATTCATGTAAGCCGAATAAACGTTAAATAATTTTGCACAAAAATAGATGCAGGTGTATGTTGTTTATTACTCATTTGAAAAACAATTTTTCTACTACTTCACCCAAAAATTTGATTTTTGGCAACAGTGTAGAAAGCGAATGTTTCTTTTCTACCGACGCGACATTTATATCGCGTCGAGGGGTTGGGAGAAAAAACTTCCTGCTTCCTACTTTTTCTTGCTTGAGAAAGAGAGAGAGAGAGAGAGATCGCAGCAGCAGCATCAGCGCGAAAGTGCATAAGTATTATTAATTTTTTTCGAGCTGTGAGAAAACTTCTACATAGAGCACGCGTGCAACTCAAGTACGGCTATAAATTTATCAAGTTATGCAAAAAATCTCTTTTTGTAATCTGCAACATAGTTAATTTCTAACCTCAATCTGATGATAGAAAGAATGATTAAATGATTGTTGGAAAACCTTATAAAAGTTAAACATGTAACTTTTGCAGCAACCAATGCCCAGGAGTCTAAGAAATTATTATTTTATTACCGTATTAAGGTAGTTCTCTTGCGAAAACCTATGGAATGAAATATTTGTCATTCAATAGATTTTGATCTACTGAATCCAACGGTGTTTTCGTTTATACCTCAAGTAGAGCAAAATCTCGAGATATTTTAGCTCAAAATTAAACTGTTAAACACGAACTCAAATGGCAGAGCATCAAAATATCAGCTTTACAGGCATTTTCCAACTAACAATTAAAAATCTGAGCAGACAAATTATGCTGTACTTGTAGAAAAATCTCTTTTCTTCTGAACACTATCATGTAAAATGCTTGTAACGGGGCATTTTCCAAAAATATTTCGCAAAAAAGACGTAAAAACCAGCTTCATGGTTATAAATGACAGACAGTAGCAGAATACCAACCCTGACGTACGTATATATAGGTAAAAGTGTTATATCAACAACTTACAAGGATTGCAACGTTGTCACGCTTACTTCATTATTTTTTCGTATTTAAGTGGTAGTTATGTAAAATGGTAAGCTTAAAAAATGGTTTTATTTTGAAAGTAAATAAACAAAATAGTTATTCCAAACAATATTTTAAACGCTGAGGAAATTTTTTCAAACTGTGAGACTACAATCATTTTATCTTAAGTCGGTAGGGGGTAAATTCTCGAACCTCCTTAATCGTGCATGATGCGATTAATGAATTATATATCAAAAACTATTAAAGACTTATGCCCCCGAAATAAAAAATTTATCTTTCACCTAGCATGTCAATCCCATTTAAGAAGTTAGAATAGCTACAATGAGGACTTAACTGAGCTGCAAAAGTAGACTATTTACTACCCCATTATAGCCACATTAACTTTCTGATCGGGGTTCAACTTACTATGTACAATGGTTAGATATTAACTTATAATGAGCAAAAGTTTTTTTTAGACATTGTAATAGTTTTGTGAATGATGAATACATTTTGGATACATCTGTTTATCTAAAATATAGAATGCTCCCAATTAATAAGATATACTTATCAGTTTATATTATAAGTCCTTTGGTCACTCAACCTAATATCTGTTTCAATCTAATAAAGCAATCTTATCTGTGGAATTATTAATAGGAAATGCTTTTGGCTAAGCTTAGACAAGTAATCCTTAATTTTTTGAAGCCGTAAATATGTTTACGTATTTTTAAAAATCTATCATTTTTACATTTACATACCCACAAACAAGTATGCCTAACAATGGGGATGGCAAGGGCAGATACGAGCACTTTCCTAGCATCGCTTTAGAACATTCATACGGTGTACACTGATACCCACTAATGCTATAGGTTGCCAAAATTAAAGAAAGTCACATCAATGCTGAAATTAGTGGTGAATTACGAATGGCTCTTAGACAAAGGTAATGAAAGCTTCATTGACTGTACTTTATTGCAATACCCTAACGCAATTAGTAAAATATCTTAATGAAAGCCGAAAATTGAAAGAAAAATCAAAGACGAAGTGATTGTTAGTAACGAAGTCATAAATATATAGTTGAATATTTATGCTCAAAACATTCTCCCATGTACCACCGAAATTCTAGTTTTCAAAAAATATTTTACACTAACACATCGAAAAAAAACTGTGCTCTGCTGCTCAATACTTATCAATAGAATTATATTGGACAATATTCCTTAAATCTAAATTTTAAAGAGTACGTAGTAGTTACAAAACATTACTGAATTTAGTAGGCTTTTATTTCGGGACGCTATCCATTATCTATATGAGTCAGTCTACGAAAACCAACATATTTCAAGGGCTGAAATAAAAACTTAAAATAGATGTCTAATTGTAAAAATGTTTTTTTCATTGTATCCATGACCTAAATAAACTAAAATTACTTTGGCTCTGCTGGAGAAGAATTTTGATGACGACATTTTATTTTTATTTACGAAAACTAGAATTGTTACGGGCTGTTTTGAAATGTCATAACAGTTGAAATAAGAGCGCTTTTCATAAAAATTAACTTTATTCTAGCATTTAATTTACGTAAATAATTAAGTTATTATATAAGTCGACAATATACATCCCGAGTTCATACAGCCGAATTATATTATAACTAAAAGCTATCCGTTTGGCAAATTCAGATAAGACGTATTGTGAATATAAAGCAAGCTCATATGAAAAGAGGAGCTTATACGTCACTAACATGCGTGTGTGTAATAGCTTTAAGGTGAATGTTTTATAATATGCTGACACATAGTACAGCTAGCCTCTAAGCCTTTTAGTAAGGATGCACGTATGTATTTAAATCGCATTATATATATAAATGAATAAATCGTATTGTATGTATGAATGAATAATTTACTTGCGCATTGATTGTCCACCTCTAATAACACTGATTTTAAAATTTATAATTAACACACTATTTTATTATATTCAAAGTTGATTTTAAAATCCCCAGCAGGATTAATTTCAAAATTTGTAATCTTACTGTCACACTTAAACTTGTATTTGGCGTTCTTTTATTGCTGATGCGAGCTTTCATCATTACTGATCCAAAAAACTCAATAGCACTTGTCAGAAAAATGCCATTGGTACTGTTGTATTGTTATTCTCTAATATATGAAATCATAACATGTAACATCATCGTGCAAGCCTACTATTTTGCTGTCAACGCAGTCCGTAAGAACATCGCTCATTGGTTGACCTAATTTAACCAAAGGCCTCTTTCACTCACTCTGACGCTATAAAAACTTACCATCAAGAGGAAAAATCGTTCTTTTTACGTCATTTACCTGTCCTCTAAAGTTTTAGTCTACTTTTAACTTCCACGACTCGCGAGTACCTTATACACGCAAGGCATAACGTGTTGGCTGAGGCAACTCGGATGCAGTTCGGGAGTATCAATAATTTCAGACTCCGCTAAGGAGCGAGGTACAACGAAAGAGGCCCACCGAAAGTGGTTCTGGCAAAAGCAGAATAGGCAGAAGCCGCAACATCTTACAGGCCACCAACTCATTCGTATAGTTTAAGTCATCACTGGGAATTACAGCACGAAGCATTAGGGAACTCCAAAGCAACAGTAACAACAGTCAATGATAGATGTAAGTTTTTCATCAGTAATGTAATTAATATCAAAATCTGTGAAGTGATCTGAATGGACTGTATCTAAGAGAATACCTGTTTTGAATTGTTGTAATAAAAGAATTGAAAATTTAACATTAATTAAAATCATCCATTTTATTTACATAATTATTTTTATTTGACTAAAAAGAACAAATAAAGCTCACGAGCTGAATCCTAAGAAGCCCACGAATAACATTAAAACAAAACGGTTAAGACCACACTTTAAACAAGTCCGGTCATAACATACGTATACATACACAAGGAAAACACTCCTACTTGACTAGAGCAGTTGACAAAGGAGCTACCTGAATGTTTAAATGCTGTTGATATGTCAAAATATTTATCAAATAACAAAATTTATAAGATGTCATTGAATACCTAACAAAATTTAAACAAAATTAAGTTGTTCTGACCTGTTTCTTTTGCTTTTTGGGCCTGTTAACATCCGCTTATCAACAACCCTCGCTCTGATCAGGTCGTATATGTTAGTGGATGATACAGGCCTTTCACTTTTACCTTAAACATAACTTATCACTACTGAAGATAATTGTTTCCTTACGGCTAATGAACTACGAGTTTTTGGTCGAAGCACTAAGAAAAATAGTATATATTATTTGGGACGTCACTCGATAATCAGCTTCGGTGGTTTCGCTTCGGGGCAATTTCCCGCTGGGAGCGAATTATTGAGTTTCATCATTTTTAATTTAATGTAACATACATCTTATAACCTAACACCTTTATTTATGTACATTAACTAAGCTCGTATAAAATTAGAATATGTAGATGATAAAGTGGGCCGACCTGTCATGAATTTTGCGGATGCATTACAAAAATCCGGTATCGCTAGGTATTAAAACTTGATGATAGTATAAACGCACAAGAATATCTCGTTTTTTTTTAAAAAAAGTTAAAAACAAATCCGCATGCTGTAAAATTTTTCGATGAAATTATATAGCTAGCAAGCACGGACAATATTCATCAAATTGTCAGCAGTATGGAGAGCAGAGTCATGACGCTAGAAGAAACAGTCATGCTCATTCTAGATGCCAACTCGACTACACATGCCTATAAGCACATTCGATCTGCAGCCTTAAAAGCTTATCACGATACATACCCAGAGTATAAAAGAATACTTTAAAGAGAATGACCTATTTAACTTTTTTTAATACGATTTTTCTACAAAATATACATACTTCTTGATATTATAATTAAATTAAAATTAATCTTAAATAGTAAAGAATATTGTCATTGTAATTTTTAAATACAATATGTTAAAAAAATCATATTAAATTACGTTTTAACATATAAGTATAGATGGTTTACAAAAAAAATTGTATTTGTAGTAGGCTTAGAATCATAGAGATCTCTATTGTTTTTGTCTGTTTACCGACAGTAAGTAGACCAAAAAAAGGAATATTTTCATAAGTGAATTCCCGCAGACTGTTTTAATATTACTAATTTTTTCTGTACTTTACATTATGTATTAGAATTGAATGTTCGATTAATATCTATAATAAAATAATTTATGCATGTAACTTTTGTGATCCAGTATTTAGAACTTTTTTTTCAATTGTATAAGTGCGTAAGAAATCATAACTATTATTGATTGAACTAATATTTTTCTGGAAACGTTATGATGCCATAAGCGTTAATTGTTTTCTGAAGATTGCAGTAGCGATCAAGGGCATCATACCCTGAGAATATTGCCGTTACAGAAAAGAAATGTAAGGTTCCTTTACAAAATTTATTGGATCATACTATTAAGAGATTGTTTAAGTTTTCACAACTCAGTTTGGAGAACAATGAGGAAGCTACATTGCTGCTTAAGTACGGATTTGATAAAAGCAACTTTAACGGCTGCAGACAAAAGTTTGCAGAAACAAATTTGAGCGACCAAAATATGTGTCACGTCTTCTGCGTTTCTCTTGTTTCTTTAAAGCTTCTAAGCAGGAAAGACAATTTTGTAAAAATCCTAAGCCATCTTGCACTAGATTTTGCCGCCTAATAATAACTTATAAAAAAAAATGACAAGCTGTGTAAACAGACACAAGATGATATCCAGCGTAAAATCGATGAATTTAGAACCATTGCTGTCAATCGATTTTCAGTGAATGTTGAAATGGATCTTACAATGATTGAAGGCAAGGTTAGTTATATTTAACATTACGATGCCTATTTTCATATTCTTCAAACTACTTGAATCATAGTATGTGTTGAGGTAGGGTAGTTAGGATGGCGTGGAGCAGGATTATAAACACTCGTAGTTGTGATGCATCGATGGTCAAGGACGAGGCAGGAGCGTGAGCTCTACGTGCTACTAGTGTGGCTACCCAAGCCCGAATTAACCTGAAAGCCTCCCTTCATAACTGTACTTCTGGCACACAGAGGTCGTGTTATCGCAACACCTTTCCTTTTGTATTAAAGAAAACATGTGATTAATTTATGATTACATCGAATCTTACAAATGTTATAGTTTATACAGTAACGCTTAGGAGCCTGTTTTGTCACGCGTCGATTTACGCAATTTTACGCTGGTCTGACTTTCAATCTCTGATTTATGTTCCTCATCTCTCGCAGGAGGCCTGGCCTGAGAACATGTGGCGTGTGGATGCGCTACATTTTTATCTCATCAGAAGCTGGTATAGATCTTGTTTGTATCGATATATTAACATTACAAGTCTTGTCAGGTACGGCTTTTGCGCCCGACTACAACTCATCGATTATTATAGGTACGTCGATGTGAGTTTTTTCGGTGAGCTCGTGTTTAGAAGGCACGGGCATAAGGTACCATCGACTTCAACCGACTAAATTGCCTCTTTCAGTTTTTACAATGAAAAAGTTAGGGCTTGAATTGAAAGCGGATATTTCACCATACATACGCATATGTATGACCCAAGCTTTATCACCTACCGGAAGCTCAGATAACTTTGTCACATGGTAACGCTTGTTGTACATTCTTTTCTGTCCCTCTTTTTTCAATTTTTCGTGTAGGGCCACTGCTTGGTGACTTTTAAATGTACCCATGTTTTTTGGTAAAATAGGAACGCGGGATCGAATTCGGCGTGAGAATATCAACTCTGCCAGAGAATACCCGTTCTCTAGGGGCGTCGTTTTATGAAACAGCAAACCAGTAAAAATATTGCCCTTTATTATTATGTTTTTAACTATTTTTACGAAAGTTTCGGCGGCCCCGTTAGTGCGGTAACATAGGTGAGCTTGTAATGTGACCACAGTCATACTCGTTCGCAAAATGTCTAAATCCCGACGAAAACTGTTTGCCATTGTCTGAACGGACGACCTTGGAAACTGTGTCACGTGAACAGCTGTTAACAATTTTCTATCACTTTTGTTTCGCTTAAGGTTTTCAATTTACAAATTTCAAAATATCTGGAATAATAATCGGTAGCGATAAGGTACCATTTATTAAGCTTAAAAAGGTCCAAGTATACTTTTGTCCACGGTCCGTCGGAAAAATCCTCTTTTACGAAAGGCTGTTTTATGTTTTTTCGTTCTCGCACGCACTCAGGACAGTTTTTAACCAAACATGCAAACTATGAGCTTAAGTCTAACCACCATACCGTCTGCTTCGCTCGCTCCCGGTAATAGCCGATGCGTAAATGGCCCTCGTGAAGTCTAGTAATAATCTATAACTGCAGTGGGGGTGATTTTATTAGCCTCAACCAAAACAAACCAAATCTATCACAAACCGAAATATCATCTTTCAAATGAAAATATGTTGATAAACCGTCGGGAACTTGCGACTTCAGGGGCCAGCTGATCGAACAAAAACTTATTAGATTCAAGCATACGTAATCGCAGTTTTGTTCTTCGCATATTTTTTCCAACAAATTCTTTGAAAAAGGGTTGGTTACTTATAATAAAGCATACATGACATTTAATTTCACTTGGGAGGTCGTTGTTAGTATCATCGCATTAAGGAAGCTGATTACGCGACAGAGAATCAGATAAAGTTAGCTGTTTGCCCGAAACATATACCACTTAAAAATTGTTGCACATAAAACGTATACGAAAACTCTAGAGACGTGAGGTTAAAGCATCTAGCGGTTTGTAGAATCTGTACTAGTGGTTTACGGTCCGTCTCCAGTGAAATGTCAATGCTTTCTATGAATTTTCTAAAATGTTCGCAAGGGAAAAAGAAAGCGAGAACCTCCTTTTCGATTGAGCTGTATTTGGCTTTGCATGACGACAAGGTTCGCGAAGTGTATATCACCAGCTCACGATTTGCTGTATCACTCCCCTACATCAGGGCTCCACCCAGTCCGTAACTAGATGCGTTTGCTTGAACTGTAATTTTTTTCAGAGACTCAAAATGAGGTAGTGTAGGGGCATCTGACACGTATTTTTTTTATTAAATTGAAAACGTTTTCTTGTAGCTCCCCCCATAAAAAATGTGACCAGTTTTTTAGAAGAGAAGTCAACGGTTTTGGTACGTGTGATTTGGTTGGTAAAAATTTACTTATGTAGTCGATTGCGCCTGAGAATTGTTAAACGGACTGCTTAACGCGAGGTTTCAAGAAATCGAGCCACGCCGACATGCACTCGGGCGTAATTTTTATACTTCGCTGTAAAACTTATGCCCCAGATATTCAACTTCGTTGACTGCGAAAACGCATTTGTTTTTATTTTGAGTAAAGCCTTCACTCTCTGGGCGTTGAAGGTCAAGCTCCAGAGTTTTCACATGTTCCTCGTAGGTTTCACTATGAATCAAAATATCGATATGGGTAATGATGTTTAGTATTCTCGCAAGTACTTCAGCGAAACTTTTTGAAAAATAATCGTAGGCGCAATTTACTCTGAAAGGCAGTCGTACAAGCATGTATTCTACCGAACGGCATGATAAAAATAGTTAAGGGCTGGCTTTGTTTACACGTAGCTTTATTTGGTGGTAACCCGAATCAGCGACTAGTTTTGTAAAGACTTTTGCTCTTTAGAGCTTAACGAGATTACTTCTCTTTTATCTATAGGATGAATTGCGCGTTTGACGCCGTTATTCAGTTGCACGTAATCGCAGCAAAGGAGTATTAGTCTGGGCGCTGGAGCATTACGGGTGGTGATCCTATATAACAATACCATATTTAGCTTAAAATTGAAACAAAAATACCTAGAGTAAATAGTTAACAATACCGTAAATAGTTGACTTCGACAGAGATACGCGTCATTGTTTTTTATTGCAAAATAACTTGAAAAAGCTTTTTTATAACTTTTATTAAATATCTCGAAAAATTTCAGTTTTTAAGCAAAAAAGTACATAAAAAAGTTTCTTATCTCATGATTTAGCACAAGTATTAAATGTAATAAAATATTTTCTACTGTTAAAACAAGCGAGAAAGCCGAAAAACTCCAAAAAATTGAAATGCATTCAAATACGTGTTGCAATATTTAAAATTGAATGACAATTGAATAAAATAAAAAATAAGTGTGTTTTTCATTGTACGATAAGACCGATCGTAAAATTTCGGAATGGCAGCCTATTGTAGATTGTTAATTAAAAATTTCGATTCTGCATAAATTATGTAACAGGCATGCCATCGATTTCTAACTTTTTAGAACCAGTAAGAAATAACATTATCCTTACAACCTTAGAAATTAGGTTTTTTAAATAAACAAATAAAAAAGTAGTTAAAAATAATACCTTAAATACAAGGTCGTATTGGCTGTATTTCAACTTAGACGAAAACAGCTAAGTGCAATTGATTACGCTTATTTTAAAATAAATTTGAAAAAAAATTGCTTTAAAACTAATAGAAGCCGAAATACAATACTTTTTGTTTTTCACGCATTCCGGCTGTTTTATTTAATTTTTAGACTTGAAATAGACCCGATTTTTTCGCCCAAAGTTTATTGTACCATACAAATATTTTCCTCTGTCGGTTCAATAAATCTTTCTGCAGGTAACGACTAATTAAAAAAAAAAAAAAACTTGTGCATCGCAGGACGTACCACAACAGTGAAAGCTTCAAAAATAATCGAAATATATATGTTTTACCAGAAAAAGCAAGAATTTATAATAAAAATAGTAAGGGGTTGGAAGTAAATCATAATTAAAATAAAAGAAACGAATGTGAACACAAAATAAAATAATCTTTTTATAATTATGTTAATTAATGTGTGTTTCACAAAATGTATAAAAGTTATACTGCTGCCGTAATGGTCCAGTATTGTGATAGAAACATGGGCACAACGCTCATTAACAATATAATTACTTATTCAAATTTCACACACTCGCGCACACATGTAAAAGTTATGTTTGGGCGATCTTTCTTTAAGTTAGCGATGTGGCGTTTTTGAAATAATTTTTAAAGTTACCTTTGTGAAAAAAAATGGAAAATTTGTCCTGTGCTTTCAATGATGTGAATGCGCGGGCCGGCGATCAGTGAGCGTATTTGGATTTTTTTTACTCAAAAACTAATATCTCGTGAACGTTAATTGATAGATAAGTAATTTTTTTTTTATTGCTTTGTTTGATGACAGACATTAAAGGAAACTCTAGAGAAGCCAGAAAAATTAAAACCTAATCTATAAATTAATGTTGAACGTAATTTCTTGCGATTTTTAATGTATAAAAAATAAAATAATGCTTTTATTAATATTCAACAACATAACCTAAATAATTTATTAAATTAATTACTAACATAACCTAAAACCTAACCTAAAATAAGCAATAAAAGATTTTATGGTTAAATAAATAATCAATTATATAACAACATCACCTTAACCCCATATTTTTAAACCAGTAATCTAAAGAAAAGTGACTTGAAAGAATATTAATTAAATAAATAATTAAATAAATAATTCGTAACGTAAAACTCAACCTTTCAAATCCAGTTACCCGGGGAAATAAGGCTTAAAATAAATAAAATAAGTAAATAATTAACTAAACAACGACATAACCTAAAACCCAAGCTTTCAAGCCCCGTCTGTTCTGGGCCATGCAGTCTGGCTAGGTAGCCCACTTTAGTTTCCAATTTATTATTATCATAACAAGTGGAAAGATAAATAATTATTTATACTGATAGTTATGACTTAAAGCAAATAAATTGGATATGTATATATATCTTCCTATATTATAAAGTCGTGAGAGTTAGAGCAAGGTTTTGCTCCCCCCCACTCAGGAAGTTATTTTTTCATTTTCTTGCATTTTTCAAGTAATTCTACTTTTTTGCTAGATATCCCCCGCTCCCCCCAACTCGTCGCCGCTTCCCCCGGCTCGCCTACCAAACCCCTCAGCCCCCCCCCAGCTTATCCATATATAATGTAAATATATTCATAAAGCCTTATATATCAACTGTTACAAGTGGTTTAATTTTCACATATAATTTTATTTGACTATAACAAAAAATTTTGTTACAATTATCTTACTTACGATGTTTGTTTTGATTACATACTCTAAAATGTCTTTTTAGGTGCTCTGCTCTTACATAACCTTTTCCACAATTCAGACAAATATTTTTTTCAACGTTTTTTTCATAACTTTCTAAACATCTCTGTAAGTGATAATTTCTCTTCAAACTTTTTTCGCATTTAATACACTTAAAATTTTTTTCAATGTTTTGGCATTCCTTTGTGTGACGCAAATAGTTTTTCTTGTCTTATATTAAAATGCTACACAGATCACATACAAAAAATTTTTTTTGTGAATTTTTTCGTGCGATGATAGACACTCTTGTTTTGAAAATTTTGAGTTGCGTTTGTCACACTGATAAAATTTTGCATCCATGATGGTGTATCTAAAAACATATTAAAAAAGACGGATTGTTTATAATTACATAAATCTGGGTACTAGACGGTACTGAAATTTGCTTTTTGGATGAAAGAGAAAATTTTCAAGAAAGTATAAAAAAAAAACTATAGAATAGTTTTTTTGTTACTATAAAATTTTATTTTTAACAATATTTTTAATTTCAAATTTGTTTTCTGATTCAATTTGGATAAAAATTTTTTTGGGGTTTCTACATCTAGACAATGTAACATATAATTGCCCATGAGAAAATAATGGTTTTCGATGGTATACTGCTAAGGCATTAAAACTTTGACCTCGAGATTTATTGAAAGTCATAAAAAAAGCTAAGGTAAATAGAAATTGTTTTCTGTACAACATAAATGGTAGCGAAGAAGAATTGTTTGTTTGTAGTGTTATTCTCGGAACAAAGACTTTATTTCCTTTTTTTTTACCTGTGATTATTTTAGCTTCGATGTTGTATTTAAATAATTTTGTCACTCGTAATCTTGTACCATTGCAAAGTCCTTCAGATATGTTTAAGTTTCGTATCAACACAACAATAGCGTTAATTTTCAAATTCAATTCATGTGGAGGAAGACCTTTAATACTATTTAAATATTCTGTATGGAAATTCATATAAATATTATCGTCCGATTTGTCTACTCCTTTGTAAGTTGCTTTATCAATGCTATAGTACGTTACTAATGTTCCTACCATATTGTTTAAAATTTTTTGTTCTAAGAATAAGTGTACTCATTGTGAGATGTTAATATAGCTTTACTTATAAAAGAATCATCATCATTGTTAAAAATTTTAGAACATACATTATTTGTTTTCCATGTCTGAGGAATTATAAAAGTTTTAATTTTGCCTTCTC
>NW_019380808.1:222259-248971 GCF_000648655.2 Copidosoma floridanum
TAAAGCTCACCAACAAAAAGTCAAGGGCACATCTCTCTGTCTATATAAACTTTACCACTTTTATTTGAAATTAGCAGCTTGTTCTTTATATTTTCTTAAAAGCAGACCAGTAATCATTCCCCAGCGTAGAAAATTTATTCCCGAGTATTTTCGAAAAATGCCATGGTCTTCCGAATTCTGTAAAATATACTTCAACATGTTATTTTCATACTAGCAATTAATTTTATAATTTTTCGAGGCTTTAAAGAATATTAATACAAACCTTATTTTGAAAAAATTACATTTATAACACAATAAATGGGGAGGTTGGCGCGTGGAGCGCTCAGGGGGGTGGAGCCTCACTAGTATATACATATACATATAGGACGTTTATTGTCAAAGGAAACAAAGTTCTGCTCAAAATTTTATAAATCGTAAACAATGTTTTACGGGCGCAAACTGAAGGGTGATTCGTAGGCTTTCTTTTGCTGTCTGGCTTTTTTCCAAAATCCAAAATGGTGGACCCATATGGTGGCTGCAGTTAGTCAAAGTTACTCTGTGGTAGCAGTTTTGCCTTATGAAAAATAATTTTGGACCTTCCAAAATTCAAATTAAAGATTATTAGTATGTATTTTCCATTGCTTACCACGAATCTATGCTTATTTTCGATCGAGCATTTCACTAATCCTTTCTAACCTCAAAAAACTTTGAGAAGTATAGTTTTGCGTAGTTTTTAACGTTTTGCACGTCAAAAAATTATTACAACTAATTTTAAAGTGTATATGTCATACAACATTATGAATCGACACTCTATTTTAGTCTGACATATGGCTGATTCTTCCTAACCTTAAAAAAACCTCGAAAAAAATGTAGTTTCGCGTAGTTTTTTTACCGTTTTGCATGCCGAAAATTAAATAAAAAGTATAAAATGTATTTTTTATACTGAATCAAAATCGACACTGTATTTTAGTCTTATATATCGCTGAATCTTCTTAATCTCAAAAAACTTTGAAATAAATCAGTTTAGCGTTGTTTTTGATCGTTTTGCAATTAAAAAAAACCTTAAAAAAGGATTATCTTGTGTATTTTCTTTAACCAAAAGTGAATCGATACACTATTCGTAGTCTAACATATTGCTGAGTCTTTCTTACGTGAAAAAACTTCATATAAATCAATTTTACGTAGTTTTTGATCGTATTATGCGTCAAGAAATTCTTTAAAACAATGAACATCATGAATTTTGCATAGAATGATAGAAAATATTTATCATTTCTCGTTGCACTGATTACTGATTTTTCCTCACCTCAAAAAACTTTGAAATAAAGCAATTATGCTTTGTTTTTGATTGTTTAGACTGTGAAACAATTTAGCACGAATCTTATACTTGACATTTCTACTGCTGAATCATAGCACATATGTTTATTTTATTTGTAATATCGCTGTTTGTCACTAACCTTCAAACACTTTTTGATTAAGACATTTTACTTGGTTTTAAACTATTTTTGACCGCTCTATTATCCGTATCGTATAAAGAAAAATGCAGAGTTGGGTTGCCGCGGTCGCATGGGTAGAGTACACTCGTGCCCGGCACGGAGCACTAAAAAAGCTGGCACGCGGGTCGAAAGTGATTAAAAAGTGTAAAAAAAGGAAAAATAGATAAATTGAGACCCGGTGATTGATTAAAAAGTATTTGCTTAAAATAGTGCGCGTGGAACCCAGAGAAGAGGAGAAAAAAACTTAGGTGTAAAAGAGTGTAATGATAGGAAGGCTATGAGCAAGGAATTAAAAGCTACAAAAGATAGTCTAGGTAAGGAAAAAGCTGAACGGGAAAAAGTAGAGAGAGAGTTTATAAGGGTTAACATAAAACGGAAGGTGGACGAGGCGATAATAGCTAGATTGAAATTAGAGTTTGGCACGCTGAGCAAAGAGGTAGGGTACAGGGGAGGGATGGGGGGGGGAAGGAAACGGCGGGACGGGGGGCAATGGAGGTACACAGAGAATAGATACAAGGCTTAGCAGAAACAAGTAGTACTAACTTAAGAAACGAGAAAAATGATCGTGAAGAACGCGATAAAGAGGCTATAGCAGGTGACAATGAGAGAAACGACAATCAGAAAAAACCAGAAGTTATGTCGGTGGGAGAAATACTGTATGAGATGGAGGAGAGAAGTAGGAGAAAAAACAATATTTTTATACGGGGGATCCGTTCGGTAGGGAAAGGGATAGACAGAGAAATAAAAGAAATTATTTAGTACATGTTAAAGATTGAAACACATATACAAAGAATCAGAGCGATAGGGGGAGGATTCGTTTTCACTCTGCGCTCATTGAAAAATAAATTAAATGGAAATAATGAAAAATTTAGAAAAACTTAAAGAAATCAGAATATGGATAGACGATGACTATACAGAGAGAGAAAAAGAGATTATGAATTGTATATTAGCAGTAGCAGAAGACGAGAGAAGGGAGGGGCGATCAAAATACAAAAAGGCAGACATTTCGCGAATAAAAAATGAGGACAGGCAACAATCGGGCATTAGAATAATATTATGAAATATAGCAGGTATAAAAAAGATTAAATCAAATAAATAATATTTATACAAATTTGACATTATAACGCTACAAGAAACCTGGCTGGAAAATAATAAAGAAGGGGAGTAGCTGGGTCAACTTGATAGGTAAAAATATGATTGGGGGGCGTTAGCAGCAACAAGAGAAAATAAAAAAGGAAGGGCAAAGGGAGGAGTCCTGGTAGGGATTAGAAAAAGTATTGTAAAGAAGGATATAAGGTATTGGGAACATGGTATAATGATCTCAGGGATACAACTAGAAAAAAATAAAAGACTGACTATAATTAGCATGTATAACAATGTAAAAATAGATAGCGTTATGGAAAAAATTAATATAATTGCGGAAGAGGCGATAGGAAAAGGCGAAAAGATAATAATAGTGGGTGACTTCAATGCAAGAATACGCGAATGGCAGAATAATGCGGAAGGGATTAGAGAAGAGTCCAGAGACTCATGTGATAAAGTAACAAACAGAGAAGGGCACAAACTACTAAATATGTGCGAGGAGCTAGGTTGAACTATAAGAAATGGACATACCAAAGGATATTGGGAAGGGGAGGTGTTTTTTGTAGGGAATAAGGCAGCTCGGTTCTTGACCTGGTACTAGAACTGGAAAGCGAACAAGGCAGCTTGATCCAAGAGCTGAAGGTAGGAATAAAAATAGATTTAGATCACCTACCATTAGAAATAAGTGCACAAGGGAATGGTCATGAGGAAGAAATAGAGGGTTGGGAGGCAGGCAGGGATAGAAAAACTCTAAAATGGAACGCTCAAAAAAAAAGTGAGTACGAGAAAAAAATGAGGATTAGAGACGACGCATGTGATATTGAGGGAAGAAATGCCCAAGAAGCATGGGAAGCACTAGTCAAAGAAAAATGGGAGGTAGGAAAAAAATTGGGTATGGTGAGAAAAGGTAGGAATAAGAATGAGGAAGGGGGCATAGAAGGGTGTAAAGAAATCAAAGAACAAAAAAGAAAGGTGTAGGTAGCGCTTAAAAAATGGATTAAGTCCAAAGATGACAAGGACAGGCAAAAACTGAAAGATAAAAGGGCACCAGTAAAAATAATAAGAGTGAGATTGATAGAGGAGGATGAACAGAGAAAGTGGAACCTAGTATAGTAAAGTAAGACTATGGAGGGTTTTGGAAAGCAAAAGCAGGTTTAGGCCAAGGGAAAAAACAAAAAGGGGCAGCAATTTGTAAGAATGAGTGGGTATCACACTTTAAAAATATACTGGGAGTAGACATTCGAAGGGAGGAGACGATAGAGGACTTGGAGGTTACAGAGACAGGGGAATGGGAGAAACTGAATGAAGAAATAAGAGGAGAAAAGGTTCTAGGAGCTCTGAAGAAGGTGAAAAATGGCAAGGCAGCAGGGGAGGATGGACTAGTAGCTGAATTCCTAAAAGAGCTCCCACTAGTCTGGATTAAGAAGCTATCATGAATAATTAATAAAATGTTTGATGGGGCACAAATAATGAAGGGATGGGAGGTTGCAAGGATTTGTCTGATGACCTTTGACTTTTATTGACCTTTATAAAAAGCGGGTGACGAAAATAAAGTGAAAAACTATCGAGAAGTATCCCTAATAGATGTAGGCTACACACTACTGATGATTATCATGTCACATAGGTTAAGGAAAAGCCTAGAAAAGAAGAAAGGGCTCAGCAAAAGCCAAGCAGGATTCAGAGAGAAAAGAAGCACGAGGGATCATATTTTTGTATTAAACAGCATAATAAATAATAAAATAAAAAGGGAAAAAAGGAGAATTTTTTTTTAGTTTTGTGGATTTTAAAACAGCCTTAGATAGAGTAGATCGGGAAATATTATGCGGTAAAATGAATAAACTAGGGATCAAAGGAAAATTTTTGGAATTGATAAGAGGAATGTACAGAAAAACCTATAATGAGATTATAACAAGCAAGGGGGTATCGGAAAGATTTACAACAATAAACGGGGTCAGACAGGGGTGTCCCTTAAGTCCAACACTATTTAATATATACATTGAGGACATGGAGCAGGTATGGAGAGCAAAAAAGGAAGGGGGAACAGTGGTAGGAGGGCTAAAGATTTATAGTCTGAAATTTGCGGATGATGTAGTATTGGTAGTGGATACGGAAGAGGACCTACAGAGTATGTTAAACGATTTAGAAAAGTACTGCGATAAAAACAAGTTAAGTGTTAACGAAAAAAAGACGAAGATTATGATTGGCAAAAGGGGAGGGAGAAGGAGGCAAAGCAAAAAATGGAGTTTTAAAAATCAGAATATTGAAGTGGTCAGGAAATACAAATACTCGGGATTCTGGTTCTCTATAAAGAACGCACTGAGCACCCATGTCATAAAAGCAGCCAATGGGATAAGAAAAGCAATCATCACAGTATGGGGAGTGTAGAAATGGGCGAAATTAGGTGATTTGAAAGGGAGACTATACTTTTTGGACATGATAATTAAGGCAGGTTGCGTAGACGGAGCGGAAATATGGGGATGGGAAAGATGGGAGCAAATCGAGAAGGTGCAAGGAAAATTTGTTAAAATGGCAATGGGAATAAATGTTAACACGCTAGCATATATCTGGAAAAGAGAGGCGAATAGACACAGCTTAGAAATAGAAACAAAAAGAAGAGCGGGCAACTACATTAGGGAAATAGAGAGAATGGAGGACGATAGGTGGCCAAAAATCTGTCTGAAGGAAGAGATAAAGGGAATCAGGAATAAAAATGCTACAAAGTGGGGCAAAAGTATAGAGGAGGCATTCAAAGAAATGGGTAATGGGGAGGGAATATAAGGTCTGTTTGAAGATCAGAGGACACTGCAATTTAGGGGAAAAGATGAAGAGGGGATTGAAAATTAAAGCAGATCAGGAAACACAAATGGACTGGAACAGAATTGACAGGTCAAAATACTGTAACTACTACAAATATACAAAAGAGGGATTAGGCATCGAGAGTTACTGGCATGATAGAGAGTTTGAAGGGGAAATTAAAGAGCAGTGGGAAAGGTTGAGATGCGGTAACATAGGTAGGGCAGGTAATAAAGGGTTTTAAAACGTGGACTGTAGGGTTTGCGGTATAGAAGAAGAGAAACTAGAACATATTTTCATTTGCAAAACAGGAAGAAAAGAAATAAAGAAAGAATTGACAAGCGAGGTTGAAAATTTCAGTTTTGACTTCAATTGCACTCGAGTACCTAAAAGCAGTCAGGGTATTCTTGGATGAGACCGTGAAAGCATCAGCTTTAGAAATTTGTGGTACTGGAGGCGCTAAAGAAAATCTTTTTGCTAGTTTTCTAGATGTTTTATAGTAGTCTGATTTAGTGTAGTGAAAAAATATGATGTTAGAAAATTTGTTCTTCGCCCAGTTGAAAAGTTAATGAGAATTTAGAATTGCTTCATTTCCTTTATCTTTTAAGCTAGCATGTGTTGCTTGACTCTTAAATGCTGTCCCTACTTCGTCACAAGCTCCATTGCCGTGTGCCGTAGCATTAAAATGCCATTCTACCTTACAAATAAATCTTCTCGATGGTGTACTAAGTTAACCATTTGGTACCGGTTTTCAAAATACTGCACTGCTTTATCTGACATATTTAAAAGTTTCAATATTTTTGGGCATTTTTTCGGATAGCTGGAACCAAATACGATTGCGATAAATACACTGCTATTGTATCATGAGGTGCGCAGTCAGAGAGCCATACAAAGCTGTTGTGTTTCAATTCTTAGGCTTCCGTGTTATAGTGGACAGCAATATGTAAACTATACTGGTCATTGTTGTAGTGAAATTTCTGAGAAGCGTTATGTGCCACGTATGCGTAATTTTCCGAGTAATCTATCTTCAAGAGACCCTCATTTGGTTTTAAGTTTTTTTTCAGGTCTTTTATAAATTGTGATTGATTCTTAGAAAGGAAATGGTGCGGTATCATATTTTCGAGGCTCTGAGATAGTTCCGGTACAAAGTCATATACATTTAGGCACTCTTTTTTTAACGTGCACTTTTCAGTTGACTGCCAAACGCTGTAAATAATATTCTCTACATCATTATTAAGTAGCACAGATGTTACGATTTCCTGGAAGTCTGAGAGTCTTGGGCATTTTCGACATATCCCTAAGTAATAATCCGGCTTGGGATTCCTAAAAAAGGAAAAACTTAATGCAGTCAGCATAATTTTACAGCGGATAGTAAAATTCTTTTGTTAGTTCAATCCAATTGCACGCATCAGACATATTCTTGAAATTTTGGTGTATTACACACACGCACACACTGTGTGTACCTCTTGCTCCAGCTAAAACACAACATTGAGGCCTTAACTCTGCAAACTTACTGAAATTGATTGGAAATCGTAGATGTTCTTCAGTAAAATTCTTATATGAAATCTTCACATCTAATAAGAGCAATCTTTTTGACATATATATTTAATCGTATCACCTTCTTTAATTTTAGCTATATCTTTTTTATTTAGCATAACGCGACTGTTGTTACCACTATCATAGTAGTCTACAACCTCAATAATAGTACTGTCTGGTAATATCTTACCCTTTTTTTGACTAGGAGTTGCTAATATACCATCTTTGTGTTTTAAATCTCGTGCCTTCTTAGTTATTATCAAAGAAACATTCAACTCCTCCATAATAACTCGTGAAGTCCAACAGTCAGGTAAAATTGTCAGAATGAAGACTCCTAATGGATCGTTCTCTGACAGAGAAAAAAATTTTTCTTTTAGTCCATCTATCAATTGCTTCAATTTACCATCTTTTGATAAACAAATTTTATTAGCTGACTAAACTCTTTTATTATCCAGTGGTCTAGAGATCCCTTCATCCATCAAATCATTTGATAATTTTACATTATTTGAATAACTCTCCTTTCTACATTTTGAACAAATAAGGGGCTTCTTAGAAGTATTAGGATGCTCAAATAAAAATGATTTAGAAACTTGTCGCAGCTCTTTTCCTTGATACCCTTCCTTACTGAAAGTATTACAACATCTGTCTTGATAAACTGACTGAAAAGACTGTGACATGGCTGACGCATTAATATTTAGAACGCACAATTAGTTTCAAAACAAAGAATTACTGAATATATTACTAAATTTAATCATCTGAAAGAAACATTATTAATATAAAAATAACATAAAAAACCTTATTTTTATTCAATATTCTTGTACCTCATTAAATGCGTAACGTATAGTAATTAATTTAACAAATAAGCTCTAAGATTCTACAAAAGATATAAAGCACGTATAGCACTTACTTGCGTTATAAGCATGTGCTGATTTTGCACTTGAGTATTTAATAAGATTAAATTACCGTGGTATTAGTTTAGGTATCTGGTTGTTAGTGAAAAAAATTTTTTCTCTGTAGATTTTGTTTTGCATATTGGTATGCCCTGATCTATGTGCATTAAGAAATTTATGAAGAAACAATTTTTATGACTTCATTAATATGCATCAAACAAATTAATAGAAAAAAAGTTTTTTTACGAAAAACCACGTACCTAAACTACCACCACGCTAATGGAATGGTATTAAATACTGAAGTCCAAAGTCAGCATATGCTTTTAACGCAAGTGAGTGCTACTACGTGCTTTAAATATCTTATACAACCTTATTGCTTGTTTGTTGAATTAATAATTATATGTTACTCGTTTGATAAGTTAAAAGAATATTACACAAAAATAAGGTTTTCCATATTCATCTTGTATATAATAATGTTTCTAAAGCTCATGCTTTCGAGATCTCATCCAAGAATACCCTGACTGCACTTAGGTACTCGAGTGCAACTAAAGTACTAAAGTACAACTAAATTACTAAGTAATCAACGACAAAATATTGCTTAGAAAACGAAGACCGCTGTCAATTGATTAGCAAAAACCTTCCTGATATTATATTTTTGTCCTTTTATTTTTTTTGTTAAACCATAAAATTTTATTATAATATCACCATTTCTTCAACATAATAAATGTATTTCTCAAATAATACTCCTTTTGCTCTTCAAATAGATGTGTATTAGTAGATTGCATTTTTCTTTATACGATACGGATAATAGAGCGGTAAAAAATAGTTTAAAACCAAGTAAAATGTCTTAATCAAAAAGTGTTTGAAGGTTAGTGACAAAATGCGATATTACCAATATAATAAGCATATGTGCTATGATTCAGCAGTGAAAACGTAAAGTATAAGATTCGTGCTAGATTGTTTCACATTCTAAACAATCAAAAACAAATCACATTGCTTTATTTCAACGTTTTTTGAGGTGAGGAAGTATCAGTTATCAGTGCAATGAAAAATAATAAATATTTTCTATCATTCTATGCAAAATTCATGATGTTCATTGTTTTAAAGAATTTCTTGACGCATAATACGATAAAAAACTACGTAAAATTGATTTATATGAAGTTTTTTCACGTAAGAAAGACTCAGCAAAATGTTAGACTACAAATAGTGTATCGATTCACGTTTTGGTTGAAGAAAATACACAAGATAATTCTTTTTTAAGAATTTTTTGAATTGCAAAACGATAAAAAACAACGCCAAACTGCTTTATTTCGAAGTTTTTTGAGATTAAGAAGATTCAGCAATTTATCAGACTAAAACACAGTGTCGATTATTGATATAGTATAAAAAATACACTTTATACTTTTTTTTTTAATTTTTCGACGTGCAAAACGGTAAAAAACTACGCAAAACTACAATTTTTTCGAGATTTTTTGAGGGGGGGTCAGGAGGATGTGGGACACTAAAAACTAGCACCCCGTCGTATATACAAGTAAGCGGGAGTTATAACATTCTTCTCAGATGCATTCATCTAAGATAGGTATACTAAGATAGGTATACTTACGAGTTGTTTCGGTTTGCGTGTGGTGGAATCTTTCTTTAGCTGGCGTGGGAGTCCCAGCGGCGGGAAAAGCCAGACGATGAGACCCAGGTAAGTCTGAGTAACCGTATCTGATGTGGCTGCACGCCTCATAAACAAAAAAAAAGACGTGGTGGGCTGACTAATCTAGACTCACGCCCACTGAGGAGGCTACATGACGGCACTTTTAATGCATTGTATACGCCAGCTCGTTGTGGCGTGTTGTCTGCACTGGTCGTGGAATTGTATGCCAGCTGCCCGTCTCGCTGGGATGACTGTCATGTACCAACATATACATAAACGACACAATCACTTCTTTCACACTTTTCACACAACGCCAGGGCAGTCTCCGCAAGTGGAACTGAGAGGCAGTGGTGACTTTCAGCCGGCTTGAGCAAGTAACGCCTATCTTCGGCAACGAAGTGGGCTTCTGCGCTGGTTTCACCTTTTCTAGATGCTTATTTTCAGAAAAAAGGAGAGTGTTGGCTTTCACCGGTCAATACGATTCTAAGAAGAACTTAAAATGAAGAACGTCAATGTGAAACGAGTACCCCAGGCGGTAACCTCTTTAAGGGAATTCACCAGCAGTTCCGATCCGGTGGAAGCCCAGATGATTGCCACTGGGCTTACGGATTGTGGGAGGGGGGGGGGGGCACAAAGACCTGTCTTAAAACCAACCGGGACTGTTAAATATTCCATGGCCTGTTCTTCCAGATACAGGACAACGAGGAAGCCTTTCGAGCATAGGCAGTACGTCAGTGAGTGCAGCAGCTTGTCAGTTTTGAGCAACCAGACCCAGGAGGAGCTCGACTCTTTGGAAAACACTGTTGCTGAGCTTAGAGTAAGGCGACGGTAGCAAATTGAGCAAGTTTAATCGGCAACAACAGTGATTTAAGAGACGCTGAAAGCTATTAACGATGTGTACGGAAACACGGCTAATGCTGTTAAAAACGGTCTTAAAGCTGCGCTTAAACACCTTGAAGAAGCAGAGGTGATCAGACAAGGCATTTGGCTTCGAGAAGACGTGTTTATGCAAAGTTGAGAGGTGTCCTTTGAATCTCTGAAGTACAGAAAACAAAGGCAAAATAATTTCCAACGACATGTTCAGAAACAAACCCTGAACACTACCCTTAAGGAAATGAAGCGAGTTCAAAGAAACATGAGCCCATCAGACAGCCCTGAAAAATGCCAACGAGCCATGTTTTCTAAGAAAAAGAAAACAGTTAGAGTTGAACAAGAAGCGGTTCCCCTGAACGACAAAAAAGTCCAGAAGAAGAAAGTAGACTCAACGACAACAGTACTGATAAAGATGGGCAAAGGGCAGACCTTTGCTAATGTGCTGAAGTCAATGAAGGCGAACTTTGATCCTGACAAGGCCAATGCCGCAGTTTAAAGTGTTGTCACCACAAGGAAAGGAGATATACTCATAAAAGTCATAAGTGTAAAGGATGCGATTGTATTCTCACAGCAAATTAAAAAGTCGGTAGCCGGACAGGGAATCGTCAAAATGAGCACGAAAAAAGTGACACTAGAGGTCTGAGACCAAGACGCTATTGTCGAGAAAGACAAGGTCAAAGAGGCTTCCGTTAAGGCTTTTGGACAAAGAAGCCAGAAGCCTAAAGTAGCCCTTTTAAAACCAAATACCAGAGGATAGAGGCTGGCGTTAATAACGGTGGATGAAGCAAGTGCCAGACAAGCAAGCAAAGGACAAAGGTATGTTAAGAGTCGGCTTCGTAAGCTGCCAAATACGACAAAGAATTAAAGTAACAAGATGTTACAGATACCTGAGATATGGGCATGTCTCAGGCAGCTGTAAAGAAAAAAATACATCTAAGCTTTGCTTACAGTGTGGAAGCTGCAACGTCCGAAAGAAAGAGTGTTCAGGCTCAGCGCGGTGTTTTCTCTGTGCAATGACGCACAACAAGTACGAAGCCGGCAGTGAAAGCTACCCACTGTTTAGAAAAGTGCTAGAAGAGGCCAAGAAAAAGCATCAGCAAGGGAAAGCATCAAGCTTATAGTGGTGCTTGCTAAGTTAGCAGCCTACTATGGAGCCCTAGACAGGATTCTGGCCCTCGGGGATCTTGAGTCCTTTTTAGGACTCGAGAGTATTGGCACCTCTAACTACTGGTGGCGAGCTTGCACGTTAATGCTGTAAGACGCGATGGTCTTCCTGGTGGCTCCACCCTGAAGTAATGCTAACGCGGTTCCGGGGTGGATCAAAAGCCACGCGGCATGGGGGGGGGGAGGTTTAGTGGGTATGGGTGGTCTAATAAAAAAATCCACCGAGTCCTACATTAACGCTGTCCCCACGGTGTACCTCAATGCATTTTTCCTCCCTCCAGAAAAAAAACCTACTACTACTGTATCTTACACCATCACAATCTTCTTTTCCACTTGCTTCCTCCGTATCTAAATTTTTTTCACCATCACTACTAATATCTTCGTATATCAGTCGATTTGAACCGTTTGTCGATGGTTGTGAATTCTCCTCTGCAAGAAAAAATGTAAAAATGATATCTGATAAATAAATATAGTAATACAGTCTGCTTACCACGCATAGTGGTTGGTGTTCATTCCATGGTTGTATCAGCATTGAAAAGTAATTCGTCTTCAAGTGTTTTATCATGCATTTGCCTTGTCAATAGGCATAACAAAATTTTTAATGGTTGAAAGTAAACAAAAACAATAATTTTTAAGGTATACTTACGGTAACAGCGCACGATATTTTTTGCTAATGGATGATTACGGTCGACAAATTTTTGAACAGTTCTTACAACAGTTTCGTAAACGGCTATATTATTAAAAAGGCCGCGTCTAAACATGTCACTCACGGTTTTTATTCAACAACGTAAAACAAGAAAATACAATTTATTGAGTAATATATTGATGGATAATGATTGAAAATTACTACTCCAGGTGCTACCACACATAATACGAATGTGTGGTTCATGAACGATTGCAACGCGTAGCAAACATCTAAGTATGCTTATTAAAAGAGCTTTCGTAATAGGTTTCATTGTTAAATCTGAAACGATACCGAAAGCTGGACGTCTTCCTTGTGCTATTAATATAATATTTTTGCTAGAAATTGTGATTGGTCGATTTTTTCCCCCGTGAGTCAGAAGACGTCTTATTTTATTAATCATCAAAAGTGTAAAAGAATGAGTGTCTTACTTTAAGGAATGTGCTGACTCTCGTCCATAATAAATCAAACCCTTCGTTTTTAAAATTATAAAACAAACGTTGCCTTGTATCACATAACAATCAGCCGTCTTCTTATTTTTTATGAATGTGCTAATAATTTTGTATAGAGTATTCATCACCTTGACTTCTTAAGAATTTGAGAAAAACAGTTATAAAACAATCATTACCTTATATTACATAGTGGGTATTCGGCGTCTTACTTTAAGGAATGTGCTGACTTTTGTTTATAGAGTGTCGATGTACTATGCCAACGCGCAGCTCGTTAAAATGATTTGATTGGTCGCACAATCTACCTCTGATCGCATATCTATAGTGTACTATATTGCTATGTATGATTATTTTCATATCTAACGTTTTCATCAGTGTAGCTACAAGTCAATCGTAACTTTTTCAAGAATGTACTGACTTAAGATACTCTAATAATTCAACTGAACGTCCGTAGTCGAGTCTCCGCACACCGCTCGTGAGACCACGATCGTTTCAGGCAAGCTAAGTAGTATACTGAGAAGCAGCTCGTACACTTGATCGGTTTGTTTCGGCAATTCACGTGCAACTCACGTGACTATGAGCGTTTTGGAAAAGAGCTAGCGCAACGGCGTGCTGGCGAATCATACAACTAATCAGTGTATTTTAGCATTTCCTGCACTAATCAAAAGTTCGTGAGTGGCTTTGCAGCGTCAGCGCTGAGACAATTTGTTTAAAAAGTTATGTTGATAAGCCACTGCAGCGAAAAACTGTGGCCCAGCCATGACTTTGCTATCTGTGTCAGTCAAGAGGTAGCGCTCTTGTTCCGTCAATTAATAAAGTGATTATAAGGAAAGTGTGGGTGAAGCGTCCGAAAGTCACTAATTGGCTCCACCATTTTTGGGACTAATTAGGAAAATTGTAATCCAAGCAGTGATGTGTAAATCTGTGTTTTCCTCTCTACCACTTTTATTAATCAGGCAGTCCCCAAAAATAGCGTCTTCGGTCACACTTCCCTCATACACATTGTACAATCATCTTACAGTAGCGCCTCTCACGTCTCTGTCTTTCGCTCTCCTAAGGAGTAGGTTGTTTATCATAATCTATGTCTCTCGCTCTCTTTCTTAGTACATCAAATATAGTTACTCCCTGTATCCTCTCCACTCGTCATTCCATCACACCTACAGTAACATGCAATTCTTTTGTTTCCGTCAAAGCAACATACTTCGTATGTAATAGGATATCTATAATATTACACTGCGTCGCTCTCTGTGTCTCCAAGATTTCGTATGTCTCTCTTTCTTCGCGTCTCTCTCTTTCTCTTTTCCCACGACGTTAAGATTTCACATGTTCTCCCCTCCGCTCGACAAGGTTTTTCATACTCCCATCTCACAAATACTTACATGCAACACTTTGCCTTCGCCAAAGCAGACCCTTACCCGAGTAGTAGGGTTTTTTTGACGGGCTGAAGTGTTGCAACAACTACTAACGTGGAACTTTTAGGACATTTTAAAGTTATTCTGGTCGTTGTATCATCTAGGGAAGACATCCACTTAGAGGAATTCAAAGTGTATTCTTTAAGAACAGCGGGAATTCACGTAGATAACTATTCTTCGTATAAGATGTTACCCTCACTACATAAGATTCTTATTCATAGGTACAAGATAATAAAATGATTATTTGTACCAATTGGAATGCTGTCTGAAGAAGCGCAAGAATACAATCACAAAAACGTTAGATATTTTCGTGAAAATTTTTCGAGAAAATATTGTAGATTATATATTTTTTTTTGAACTCTTCATTAATTTTAAAGAATAGACAATTATTAAAAACTCTAACAAAGCCATACATAACTTTTCCTATTATAAATGTATTGTTACCTGAACATCAAGTTCTCTTTAAGGGTGGCAACTAATACAGATATTTTTCCGTGACTAATGATTAACTATGATCCATTTCTTTCGTTACCTCGTAATAACCCTAAGAAATAGACTACTCCTCTGACAGATAAAAGAACATCTTTGCTGAAATGCAAAAATAAAAACTCTGTAGAAAAAAATACAAATAAATTATTGATGAATTAAACACATGAAGATACATCGATGAAAGATAACAGTGATTAATCATTTGAATATGAGAGTTCTTATTTATACAATGATGATTTTTTAAGGAATAGATACTTGTATACAAGAAATTTTTGCCTCTTATTAAAAAAATGTGATTCTTAAAAACATTTTTTACAACATTATTAGATTATAAATGGATTACATTTAATTCATGTGTTCTATCGGCTATGCCCTTTCATTTTTTTCAGTTTACAAATTATATTCATTGCACTACATTTACATCAATATTCTCTCTCTTACAATAGTAACGCTTTTCTTATCTCTACTATCTCTTTACATGCAAAATCATAACAAAGACTTTTGCCTGTATTAACCTTATGTTCATCTTTTCTGAACCGCTAGCTACTTTCACTGTATTATTTCAATGTACATACCTAAAATGCTTGAGACATTTAAATTCAACTGTTCTGCGCAACAGTCAGTCAGCTGACGGTCACTGTTGAGAACACTTCTCTCACAGCGAGAATTTATAAGTAATTTTCTGTTAATAAATTTGTACATAGTTTTTAAGGAACGTGGTGGTTTATTAACCCGCTAATCCCGATTCCTACTCACGATAATTGCCATCCCAGCACTTCCCGGCGCAAACACATTGAAAACCCATGCCACACCTGTTGTGAGATAAAAAACAATTCACCATTTTGTTTCAGTTGCCATATTAAAACCTGAATAATATTACATGGCTTATCGTGTTCTGCTGGTTATTCCATTTTATTTTGTACCCATGATGATCATGTTACAAAAAAAGACCATTCACCATTTTGTTTTGACCGCCATATTATATTTTTAAAAATTTAATAAGCCGTTTCAATTGTGCAGCTCTATCATTGAATACCCATATCTAAGGGCTTGCTAAAAGAAAAGCAGTCCACCATTTTGTTTCTGCCACCATGATTAATTTTCAATAAATTTATATAGCGTATCATGTTCTACTAGTCATGCCATTTTATCCGATACCTAGGTTGTATGTGTTTAAAAAAAAACTATCACTCGCAATTTTGGATCATCCATTATATTAAATACACAATATTAGGCAGTCTTAACAGCTAAGAACGTATGCGAAATTTTAGCATGATCAAAAGTCAGGGAGTGATGAAAACGTATAAAAATATCCAAGTCCCTCAAACGTTTTACTCTTTTAAATATATAGGTATTTTAGGTATATACATATAGCTAACTTCCATAGTCCGTGAATATTCATAGAATAAAAATTCTATGAATATTCACCGACTATGGAATTTAGCTATATGTATATACCTAAAATACCTATATATTTAAAAGAGTAAGACGTTTGAGGGACTTGGATCCTTGTAGCCCAAGTTTTAAAGGAAAAATAAGCCTAAAAACGTTGAAATTGAGTAAAAATTGATTAGAAGCCAGAATTTTGATAATTTTTTGACCTCTGTGCGCTGGTTACGTATCACCTGCCTTACTGGCGTGCTGTGGTAATGAGTGGTCCGTGAAACACCAGGTAGCTCTGAGGATGCTAATTAGTCTGGATCCGATGTTTCGGCAGAGAGTACTGGCTTAATTGGTGAGAAGTAGATACCCTGAAGCATGGAGTCCCCTCCGGGGAAAAGCTACACAGTGATGAGTGGATCCGATGCACTATTGCTTCAGAGAGAGCCAGCTTAATTCGTTAAGTGTTTCACTGGAGATATTCTCTTGTGACCGTATTATGATAAACAGGATATTACTTAGGTAGTTGGTATATAGATGCAGCAAAACATCCCCACTTATAGGTGGTAAGTGATAGGACTTGGCGGTTTGGCCTTGATTGACCCCGATTTTTTTATAAAATTTCGTTTTGCAATAAAAACAGCTGATATAACTCTGAGGTCTTATATTTTTCCACATTTCTACTATATTGACTTAATAAAATACATTTTTATACAGAAATTTTAAACAAACAAAAATTGTATTTTTAACAATAGTCGTTAACAGTTTCGTATTCATTACGATTGTTTAAATTTAAAGTGCTATTACGATTTAAAAAATTTTTTTTCTTTTGCCAGATATTTCTTGTTGATTTCTATATTATTAACAATTTGAGCACGCAAGAAAAACTTATAAATAGCTAGGTTACTTATCGTCAGCGCTTGCCCTAACAGGGAATAATGTATTTAAAATAAAAAAAAATAAAAAAAATAGCTAGTCTACTTATCGCAAAGGCTTACGCAACTGAAAGTTGATCTATTTATTATAAAACGTTAATAAATAGCTGGACAACTCATTGTTAGTGCTACCTCGCCTGAAAAATAACTTATACATTGTAAAAAAATAATAAATAGCTGGGCTACTCATTGTCAGTGCAAGCTTGCTCGAAAAATAATTTATTCATTGTGAAAAATTAATAAATAGCTGAGCAACTCATCGTTGGCGCTTGCTTGCCTAACAACCTATTGATGGTCTGAAAAAAAACTAGCTGGGTCACTGATTGCTGGCACTTGCTTACCCGAAAATTAATATGTTTGTTACTAGAAACTAATTTATAGCTGGGCTAGTCATCACCGTTGCTTGCTCGTTCCAGAACTTATTTATTTTTCTTAAAAACAACATACTAGCCTAGTCATTATAGGTGCTTGCTTCCCCAAACATTTATTTATTTATTATTTAGAACTTCATCTTAATGTCAGATGAGCCTCTTATGTAAACCTCAAACAAATCTCACCCGATGCTTACTTAATATTTGTTTAATATTCACCCGATCTTTTATTGAGCCATTGTTGACACCGTCATTTACAGCTTTTATTTGCATAGTTTCGTGCGATTATCAATGGATGAAGATCTGTTGAGAAAATATTGAGAAAAATAAATTTCTCGCAAAAAAATCTTTTAATTAGAAAAAAATGTTTATAGACAACTAATTGACAGTAATAAAATGCATATACAATTAAACTACTCGGTTTATTGTCTTCATTATCTTTATTATGATCTCTACACTCTTGATTTATAATTCTTAATTATTAATCTCACCTTTGTCTCCAAATAATTTATAAAGCTGTAAAATTCTTTCTAACTTTCAGTTTTAATTGAACGTTGTATATGATAAATATTATCTAATCGATGAGTGAAAAGGATAAACCAATCCTGTATACAACAGCGTGAAAGGAGAACAACAGAAGATACAGAAGTAAGTACAGATACAGGGATAATAAAGTTTTTTCACTATACCCCTACCGAAAGACAATTTTTATGATATTTATTTCGTAATTTTAGAGATAAATGCGCAATATTCTTCCCATATAAAAACTCTTATTCTGTAGCTACTAGGAAAGTACTTTGACATAATCTGATGGAAATTGCCTCTTGAGTAGGCCTTTTATCTGGGAAGTTATGTTGCTCCCTCCTTTCTGAAATCATGGAAGAAGCGTTATCAATTTTGATTTATTAACGTGCAATAGTTTAGGTAAGACATATAAATCAAAAACTTTTTTAACTTACAAATGTCACCACAAGCCTTGCTTATCTCAATATTAAAAAAAAAATACCTATACACAGTGGCTGCTTTACGCTGTTTTATTAGTGTTAATAAATTCTTATATTTTACACTTACAAGTCCACAATTTTTCTGTACATTGCTACTTGATTGAAAAGTACTTCTTTTTGCTTCTGGGACATCATAAAGATTAAATTAGGCTGGTTTCGATGAATGTATTTTTATTTAAATCTTCAAGGTATGGTTCATTCACATAGTTGGGGATAAATTTATGTACTCCCATTTGTTAACATAGTATGGACATAAAAGTAAAGTTTATGTCTTTTGAATAAAATATGCATCTGTAGGGACTATCCTTTAAAGTATTTATCATGACCTACATGATAAAATTAGTTAAATTATAGTAAGATATTCTTCTCATATAGCATAAAAAATTTAATACACAAAGTTAATCGTTATAGTCAGAATGAATTCTTTATTCTTAATGTCTTGTTTTGTACAAAAGCATTAATACTCTGGAACACAAGATTTTTATTTATTTGGAAAAGTTAAACAGCTCCTCTAATTTTTGTCCACAACTTCTTTTGGCAAGTAAGTACTTTTGCGAGTTTAGTTTCAATAGAGTCTTTAACACATATGCTACAATGTAAGGTTTAAGTAACTTTAGGCTCTAATAATAATAAAGAGGTAATGAAAAAATTTCAGAATAGGGCATTGGCTGAGCTTGTGGTAAATTACTACATTAATTGCTACAAGGCACATCAAATATATTGGCATACAGCTAGCTAGCAATTTTAACTTTGAAAGCTTGTGTAGCTATATAAAGTACGGGAATACTAGTTAGAAGCGCTGTAATTACTTCTATTGGAGTCAAGATTATTCGTTTTTTTTTTTTAGATTAATTCATTGTATGAACAATTTTTTTCTTGATACTCTCAAAGTCGCTATCATGATCAGAAGTTATGCTAGATAGGACTAATACTATAACTATTGATCACGACTAATACTTGATAAGACTAATACTATAAATTTTTAACCTCTTGGTTCTTGATCAGGTTTTTTTGCTTTGTCGATTTGATTAACTTGTTCTTGCAGGAAAAGTAATTCCAACTTTGTTATTTAAAACTTCTAAAAATTTCTCATTTCTCATCAATCCTTCATTTGAGCCCAGTTAGATTCATTTGTAAAGTAAAAAAAAAATTAAGAAGAGGACAAGAAACAAACACTGCACTTCACTAAATACCGTTGGATTCACAACAGAAATATGCAGTTTACTGATCATATCTGCTTGAAATGGAGTTCTTAATTGTATGAAGCAGCGTTTTTGCACCACGATGACTTTACACATAAAACCCCAAAAACATTAAGTGTGAAACTCAAAAAAAAGATTCAAAAATGTTTCAAACGATTTATTCGTTTTTATAATCATATGATATTAAGAGCAATTTAAAAAAGCCGCAGCCGTGATTCAAAAGTATGACTTGCAGAAACATATGGTACGTTAGCAAAAAATGATCGTATTATTTTATTTTTGCAGGTTAGACTATATTCTCTTGCGCCAATGATGCCAACTATACCTAGCTTGCAAAAAAAAATGTGACCTAAGACGTAGGTTAGCATCCTTGCATAACGAAGCCTCCTTAAACGTATACAGATTACATGGTGAGCAAAAGTTGAAAAAGAGAAACTAGGGTAGGGACCTTCTTCAAGCTGTACTCTAGTTACACCAACCAAAGGCTTGCAAGTCTCTACAGTACTAAATTCTCCTTTGACAGGAGTACTGTCAGAGATAAGTAGAGAGGTCTTTATCTGTTGACAATTGTCCGAGATCATATGAATAAAAGTTGCAAGGGATGGTATCATTAATGGCTTGACAGATGATCCAGTGAATAGTAATTAAATATTATGTAAGCATCGGGTAAGATTTGCTTGGGATTACATTATAAAGATGATCTGAAATTAAGATAAGGTTCTAAATGTATAAAACTAAAACCTATGATGACTAGCCCTACTATATACTTGTTTGAAAAAAAAGTAAATTCTTTTGTGGGCGACTATGTGCCTTATACGAGTTTCCTAGCTATTGACATGATGTACAGTAACACACAATGACACACAGCCTGTACAGCTTAGCCTCTTTATTAAGTACTCAGACCTATTGTAACGTAAGATTTTTTAGTTTCGTTAGTACTATGACCTGACCAGGCAATACACCTTTATTATAATGTCTGAAAAGGCTAATAATGATCGGCAAAACGCCATAGATTAATTTGATAAAGATGATTCATCACGCTAAGACGTGTCTTTTTCTTGTTCATTTTAACTGATTTATTTATTAAAAAACTAATACATAGCTAGGCAATTCATCCCTTGCGCTCGCTAGCCTGAAAGTTAATCTATTTATTACAAAAAACTAATTAGTAGCCGGACTACGAATCACCATCGCTTTCTTGCTTGAGAACTAAATTATCTACTAAAAAAACGAATAAATAACTGAGCTTCTCATCGGCAGCGCTTATTTTTTTGGAATATAACTCATTTATTCTAAAGAAGTAATAAATAGCAGGGCACTCATCGTCGGTGTTTGCTCACTGAAGTCCTCATTTATTCACAAAAAACAACGAATATACAGCTGCGCTATTCATAGCCAGCACATGCTCGCTCAAAAAATTGTTTTTTATCATCAAAAACTGATACATAGCTGAGCTACTCGAAACCGTCACTTGCCCGCCTAGAAACTAATGTATTAATTAGAAAAACTTATAAATAGCCAAGCTGCTTGCTTATCAAAAATGTACTATATTTATTTTAATAAAATAATAAATAGCTGGACTACTCATTGCTAGCGCTTGCTCACTTAAAAGCCAATGTATTTATTATAAACTACTAATAAGTAGTTGGACTTTTTGTTGCCATTATTTGCTCGACCAAAAACTTCTTTGTTTATTATAAAAAAAACTAATCAATGGCTAAGCTACTTATTACTGGGGCTTGGTTGCTCAAAAAATGATTTATTTATTACAAAAAATTGATTAGTAGCTAAGCTACTCATCACTGTCTTTTGCATGTCCAAGAATTAATTTATTATTAAAAAAAAACTAATTAATAGCTACGACACGATATCGCAATTTTTAAACGATAACGTTGTTTTATTTCTTCTCATCAGCAGTTATTTGTTGTTTTTTGTTGTTTATTTTCTTGATTGCTTCCATCGAAGATCTTATACAAATCGTTTTATTGACACTCATTGATAATAATAATTTAATGCAATCTGAAGGATTATTTTGTCACATATAGATCAACATTTTCTTTAATATGCTTTGTTTTTCTATTTTCTCAATCATCGTGGGTTTCATTATATTTTTAAAAATTCGTAACGAAGCTTAATTAGCTTAAATAACTTTTCTGTTTCTTGTTTCTTTTTCAATATGATGCACACTTTTCCATTGTTCTTTCAAGTTTTCAAGTAAAAGATCTAAAATTTCCACCTGTTTTTTTAGAAGTATAATGTCCTGAAAAGCATTATGCAAACAAGTAACATTTTTTTGAGTTAATATTGGTGTATCAAAGCTATACTTTTTTCTGATCCTTCATAACTGATTTGCTAATCGTTAATATTTTTGTTATCATCAGCTTAACATTTACGATGCGTTTTAGAACGTACTGCAAATGAAACGACTTTCTTGGAATAGTATCCAACTAAAATACCTTATCCTACGAAAAAGTCTGGTAAAAATTAAAACTTGTCACAAAAAATAAAAAGATTAATAAATACGATGAAACATAATGTACTGAAGTGACTTTTTGATTTTCCAGTCCCTCTTCTTTGCCACCCAGCATCAAAGCTGAAAGTTTATTATTAATTATTTAGTTAAATTTATTATACTATCATGCAACGTGTAATAAAAAAAATTAGTAAAAAATATAAGTAAACAAATCTGTCCATGATATAAAATTGTAAATAAAATTGTTGTTTTTAAGAAAATATCACTTATCGCTAATAAAATCATTTATTTCACTCGTAAGTAGCTTTTCCTGTTCCAATACTTTGCCACAGATCTCTAGTGCAAATCCTTTGACCTCTTTTTCAATAATCCTTTTATGTCGCTTCAACAAATTACTGGATGGGGGGCACTTTTAGTGCTGTAAGGATAAAATTTATTTGTGTATTCCCTATGCCTGCATCTAGAGTATCTTTAAATTTGAAATTTTTCACGAGTATAACCAACAAGTAATCATCAAAAATAATTATAATTAAACAGTTACCTATACTGAATGTTGTGTTGCTTGTCATCAATTCATTTTTGTGTCTATAAATTTGTTCTTGTTTTTATTGTGTACGTCTTGTTACATTTACAACACCGGATACTATAAATACTACCGGATCCTCTTTAAAGTTTATCTGCAGCATAAAACCACGAAAAAGGAATGCCGCAGTTTTTGTACAACATTTGCTTTGCAATGATACTGGCTTAAATTAGCTCTTTTTTTCATGCATATGTTTATTCAGAGTCTTACTTTATTTTTCTGCCTATATGAAAAATGTTTGTATTATGTTATTAATAAAATTGTTAATATTTTCGAAAAAGTAATAATAAAAACCAGAAGTAATGTATCCTTACATTCAGTCATGACTTGTATCCTGTATACTTAATTTGGCATGTGATAAAACAGGCATTGGAGACAAGAACGCAGCAGGCACTGAGCTCTAGGAATCGACTGATACTACGAGTTATGTGCTTCCTTGTCAAAATCTCCATGTTTCCCCTGCTCCTCGCTTCTCCAATATTCGTCTTATTGGATACAGAACGCGGTTGGGTGCATATACTGTCGTTCAAGTGCATACTTTGCCTAACTTCTTTATTTCTCGTTTCTTTTCTTGCTTTGTGACTGGCGATATTTTGATGAACCAGTTTTTATTTAGTTCCAATATGTCTATTAGTATTCCTTCACGTTTTTTTTACTACGCCAACCGATTCTTTACTCATTTTAGTCACCGGAATTGAACGCAATAATAAAATTAAACAAGCACTAATGTCAGCAAAACACGACCATACCAAAATAAATGCAGAGTACTGACGGCTGCTTTAGCTTGTCTGCTAAGCATTGACTTAACTGTGGGTATATATACATATACCCTCCTATATTATATAAGTATCTCGGTAAGGCATTCCCCTCCATCCCCCCACAGCCTCTCATTCACCCTCACAAAATAAGGTAAAAACCTGTCACTTTCTCCCTTATTTTGACACATTGCAGTTTCTTTCCAAAACCCCTTACAACCGTCCATGTAATTTTTCGTGACCCCCACCGCCCTCTACCAGTCCCCACACTAATTTTGGAGAATCTGACAGGGATCATATTGTCTTTCTTGGACCTTGATATGTATAGAGACGTTTTCGTGTCGTAAATATTAATCTTTTATTTTCAATCTGCTTCATTACTAAATTACTTTAAGACAAAACATTAGTAATGCTGTGAATTATCTCATCAACAAGAAAAAATTCTAGGTCATAAATGACTTATTAGGGGTCGTTGCGCAAAGGGTAAATTACATTTAGTTCATCATTAATACAAGCCGTGGAAGTTTTGCAGTATAATCGCTCATATTACGAGTCAAATTATGAAACCGTATTAAACCACAGAGACTGAGGTTTATTCCTATTCTGTTTTAAATTAATGTTAAAATCGATACAACAGATGAACACAATATACATTCATGGGATGTATCATTAAGTAATAAACGTTGTCTATACATATAAGAATTTTCAAATCATGTTATGATTATTAGAAACATTATTACTCATAAGCAAAATTTTTTTTCCAAACTATGTTTTCAATATTAAAAATTTTTTTTTTATTAATTTGAAAAATAATTCTATTTTAATTTTTGCATTTTGATAAAACCACGTACAATTGATCATGAGAAAATAAAGATTTTTTCAAGTATAAGTCCACATTATCAAAACTTTGACCTTGACACAGTCATAGCAAATGCTACAACTAATGGGAATTGTTTTCTATATAAAATGAAAAGTAATGATAAAGTAGTTCCGGTAATTAATGTAATTCTTGAAATAAAAACTTTATCGCCAAATTTTTTCTCCCATAACTATTCCACATTCTACGTTATACTTCAAAAATTTAGTAATTCGCAATCATGTACCGTTCCATAAGCCGTCTGATATACTTACAGATTAAATTAACATTACTATTGTACCTGTTTTTAATTTAAGTTCATGAGGTGGCAAGCTGTCAAGAATATCGTTTAATATTTTTACGGTGAAATTTATATAATTATTATCATCTGATTTATTAATATCCTTATAGATTGTAATATCGATGATGTATGCTGGATATAGCATGTTCATCCTATGGTGTTTTCTTTATTATTTTCACTAGGAGATGTAGGATGGAGTACACGTGATAGACAAAAATTTTTGACAAAAGCAGAAAATCTTACGTTGCTTCAATATTATTTACATCAAACTTCCTATCGAAAAATAGTAAAACTTTCAGTTCCATACTCTATGCTGGAAGATAAACGCAACAATAGTTTTGCATGCATATATTATGATAAAAATCAACAGAATAACATTAACAAGATGCAATGGTAATCATGCGAAAGTTTGGACGATCTGATTATTTTATTACCGTTACATGTAACCGTAAATGGTTAAAAATAAAGCAAATTTTGAAAAATTTTCCTGACTGTACTACTCCGAATGATATACCGAATGTTACTGTAAGATTATTTCATACAAAATTAAAATTAATTTTAGACGATATAACTAAACACAGTACTTTCGGAAAAGTTGCTGCTTATTATGCCACTGAATTTTAAAAAAGAGGATTACGTTATTTTCATATTGTTGTTTCATTGCATATAAACAATAAATTATTGACTTCTTTAGACATAAATAAACGTATTTCAGCAGAAATTTCACTTGATCCACAAATACAACAATTAGTTATTCAACACACGCTACATGGACCTCATGGTTAAGATAGTCCATGTCTTACCAGTCATCAAAAAATTTGTAAAAAAAAGTATCGAGAAAATTTACTAATGTTTCTGTTTTTACGAAAATGGATACCCAAATTACAAAAAAATTGACATTACATTTGATAATTACATATATAAAATCAAAATAGTAATGAAAAAATTTCGGTTGATAATTCGATGGTAGTACCATACAATCTAATTTTGTTAACCAAATATAATTGCTACATAAATGTTGAGTATTGTGCATCCATTCAAAGTATAAAGTATATTTTTGATTGTATTCATAAAGCAGAAGATAAAGCATCACGCAAAATAATGAAAACAGAGTAATAGAAAAAACTAAATAAAAATTTTTGATGAAATATCAGCTTGTATAGATGGCCGCTATTTAAGCCCTATGGAAGCAGCATGGCAATTGCAAGAGTTTCCTCTATGTAGACGTAGTCATTCTTTATTTAATTTACCAGTAATATTAAAAATAAACAAAATTTAATTTAAAAAAAAAATACACGCTTAAAGCTATGGAAAATTTGGAAACAGATTTAACGGCTTGGTTTCAATTAAATGAAATAGATCATTTCGCAAAAAAATTCGATACGTAAATATTCCAGAATATTACTGTTTCCAGTTGACTGTAAAAACTTGGGTGAGAAGAGAAAGAGTTAGACATAATTTGACTATGGGGCGACTAAAAGTAGTGTCACGTAAGGACTCTGAATGTTTTTTTTTTTTTTTTTTTTTTTTTTTTTTTTAATTTTAAATCGGGCGAGTGGAGCTGAATCTTTCAAAAATTTGAAAACAGTTGATAACATATATCACAGTACATTTAGAGATACTGATATTGCTTTAGGTCAAGTTGAACACAACTCTCAGATATATAAGATATTTTTAAAAAACTTGTAACATTATGCTGCCATATCAACTGAAAACATTTTTCGCATGGTATTTAATATCTAAAGACGTTTGTGGTAAGTATATTTAAGAATCACTCCAACAAATTTTTTATTAAAGATTTTAAAGACAATAAACAAAACAATGCTGCATAACATTTGATTGAAATCTTTAAATTTGAAAAAAAATCATGTCAAGATTATAGACTACGAGAACCAAATCAAACAGTAAAATCTGGAAATATTGAGGGCAATGAAACTGTAATTGATTTAGAAACAAATTTTAAGGATTCATTTGTTAACCTCAATAGTGATCAAAAAACAATTAGAATGAAGTTCTTTATGTCACGTACTCGGGGGGCTGGAATTTTAAAATCGACAGATTTTTTTTTTTTAATCGGACTCCCTTCCTCTCAAGTTTCCCCCTTTACCCCTTCCCCCTTACCTACTATTCTCTGTACACTTCCTCTCTCCCCACTATATATGTATATCTGCCAACCGTGCCGTGTTACTCTTCTGCACACCTTTGCCCACCATTCCCCCTGACACTCCCAAGCAATTAATTTTTTAACAAATATTTTAAGTTTATTTTCCCACGATAATTTTTCTTTGACTTGGAATTTTTTTCTTTTACAATCCTAAAAAAAAAAAAAAAAAAAAAAAAAAAAAAAAAAAAAAAAAAAAAAAAAAA
>NW_019380808.1:282923-305247 GCF_000648655.2 Copidosoma floridanum
CGAGTGCAAGTCAGCTCTCAGCTGTCTGCATTCTGCAGAGTACATATATATAGGTATAACTACTCTTGAACTTAGGAGCGTACCGTAACAGTTCATCAATTAGGGCACCATAAAACTTTTTTGTTTTTTTATATTAACTCACTAAAGTAACAGATAAAATGTAGAATATGGCTTACAACAGTCTCTACGATAATTTTATACCATATTTTAAAGAAAATAATGATTAATTTTTAGTCTCCCCATTTTGATACGGCACTAGGCGCTGGAGCCACCTTAAATTGAATAATAATTTGATATATCTTTAACTGGTATTAATCAAATCTGCAAATTAAAAGTTTTCTGTTTGAGCACATGAAAACCATTAGCACAAATTAATGAATACCTTCAAACTTCTGAAAAGTTACTAGACTTTAAACAATTTTTATTCCAAGTGTAACAGTTAACAATGGAAAAAACTTTTCACTAGTTTTTATTTCACACTATTAGTAACTACCCATAGTAGTGTCACTTTCTAAGAGTATCAATAAATCTTATAGTAAAAGTTTCGACAACGTAGGTTTAAACTTGGAAAAACTTTAGTTTTCTCACGGTCATTTATTTGCAGCCTCATTAAGGTGAAAAAATTCTAGTAGTATGTTCATGTTAGAATACCTTGGGAGCCGGTTGAGGTTTAGTAGTGGTTTCATTAAAAAATGAAATGGGCTAAAGTAACGGAGAAATACATCGAATTTTTTCCTATTTTTAAGTAGACTGTCGAACGTTGCATAGGGTCAATGAAGGGCTTCATGAAATGCCTCACAAAAGTAACTATATAATATAGGGAGATACAGTCGTTAGTAGGGGCATTAAAGCTTTTTTTCTCACCTCTTAAGACCTCTCCTCATATAACTTTTAAAAATATTGAGTATCTTATGGATATTCCTAATTATTTGTAGGGTGTGCTTTGAATTTCATGAAACTCGTATTGATCGAAAAAGTACATGTTTAAATTTTTGTATGGTATTTTTACGAGGTCTGCCCGGAAATTTTTGGGCCTACCCGTACAACTCCGCCCTGGTGTTATTCTTGATTATCTAGTGCATGGTATCCTTCAAAGTAATCCCCATTTGATTGAACAATACGGTTCCAGCTGTGTTTCCACTACTCGCAACAGTATTGGAACTCACTTTTAGGGATCGCCTTGAGTTCTTTCGTCGCATTTTTCTTAACCGTCGTTTTGTCATCAAATCGCTGTTTTTTAAGTGGTTTTTCTCAGTTTTTGAAACAGCCAAAAGTCACGGGGATCTACGTCAGGACTGAACGGACGTTGTCGCAGTAATACGATCTGTGTTTAGTCAAAAACTGCTGCACAAGTTTCGATAAATGCGCTGGCGCATTATCGTGATGAAGGAGCCAATCACCACTTGACCAAAAGATCTGGCATTTTCTTCTCACTGCTTTACGCAAATGTTTGAAAACTTCTTTGTAAAATTTTTTATTAATTGCCTAAGCTGTTCATATTCGTGGGGCACAACACCTTCTCAATAAAAAAAATACTCCACATTGACTTAACATTGCTTCAACTGTAACAGAAGTACGGCCTTCTTTGAAACGAATAAACCACTATTTTATTCGTGTTTTGCTGATACACTCATTTTCAAAAGCCTTATGCATCATCTGAATAGTTTCAGAACTCGTTTTTCCGAGCTGCAAGCAAAATTTAATGAAAATTCGTTGATCTTGCTTTTTAGCCATTTTTAACAATCACGAAATCCACCAAACTCAAAAATAACTTTGTAAACAAAGACGCACTGCGCATCAAGTATGCGTCCGAAAGATATCAGCGAGCAACCGCTGAGTTCGTAAAGCTTTACTGTTAACGTTTATGCACCACAGAGGTCGCTCGAAGACTACAGCGTAGAGTTGTAGAGGTAGGCCCGATACTTTTTGGACAGACCTGACTCTTGTCGGCCGTTTTTACTATTGTTTGAATCTTAAGTTAAACGAAAAGTTCTATAAGTGGTTATTTCTTTTAAAAGTTTAAGGGGTGCAATACCAGTCCAAACCATCAATACAATTTTTTTCATCCTTAGAGTATAATGTTTTACACAAATATATTTTGCTCGTTTAATAAGGAATACCTATGATAAAATTTTGTCATTTTGTACGCATATAGTTGTAAAAATATTTTGTTTGTCATTATTAGATTGAATAAGCGCTATATAAAAACTCTTTTTTTTAATATCGATTCTTAACTGCTATCATGTGACTGTACAGCATTTATTTCTTACAAATGACAAGAGTTATAATCTTATTTAAAGATTTTAATTACACGTAGAAGTATATGATTTTTGTTATTAATATTGAAATGTTCTGTGGACGAGTTATTATATTTTTTAACTTCAATTGCCGTTAATTTTTCCTAAATATTCAAACCGAGCAGAAAATTGTCTTAATTTGAAGAGTAGTGTTATAGAACTATTCTTTATCACAATATTACTAAAAAAATCAATTTCTACCAAGTCTATCACGATAGAAATTTATAATAATGTTTCGTATGACAGTTTTCTCTTTTATCCAATTTTTTAAAGTAAGTTTAAAGTTTATTATTCAAAATGAGACTTGCAAAAATATTTATATATTCTATCTGTTATTCAGTAAGCCAGCTGCAAAGTCGGAGGTCGTTACCTGACTTGAGTGATACACTATCAGACATCAGATTAAGTGTAATTATAGTTATGGATTCAAAGCTAACATACACTACAACTTTACAATTAGTGTTCCCGATTGCAGTGTATTATGAAACGCGAAAATTCAAAACCTTGAATTAATGACATAAGCACCTATCCCCAGGTAATACGAGGAGTTTACTGGCTGCTTTCTTGACTAATAACCCAAGCGTCTATCACCAGGTAACACGGAGCTTATTGACCACTTTATTACCTAATAAAAATATAATTAATAACCCAAGCGTCTATCACCAAGTGACCCGAGGTTCTTACTGGCCACTTCATTAACTAAAAGAAAATTAACTAATAATTTAAACACCGATCACCAAGTAACTCGGGGAGCTTACTGGACCTTTCATTTTTTATTGAAACATTAATTAATAATTAACACTAACGGCAATGCTCAGGTGACCCGGTGCGTTTACTGACCACTTTATTAAACAAAAAATTAATAAGCAACACAAGAACCAACCACTAGATGATCTGAGGCGTTAGTTTGACACTTTACTGGTTAATAATACATAGATCAATATTACAAACGCCTATATCACTCAAAGCCATCTATTTTTGACAAATATAAGTGAACTATTTAATCAACGAGTACCTTATACTACACATATAGAACAGGCCGCTTTAGACCCTACGTTTTTAATTTATAAGTGAAATGATAAGTACTTTAAACAACTAAATTAATCGAGTGAAATAGAAACTGTTAAATTGATTCATGGTAAATATAAGTTTTTAATTAATAGTAATATAAATAATTAACTTTACTTCAATTACAACAAATAGTTTAAAATAATGCTTAAAAGGTCGATAACATAAGCTCTCCGTCAGAAATTCTAGAACTGTTACGTATTATGTTTGTTATTTATTAATAATATCACTACGTCCTCTTAACCTCCGTAAAAGTATCATATCTTTTCTCATAAGAGTTACTCTCTTTGCATGCAAAGAAAGTAGTGATGCATCTTCGAAAAATTGAACTAAGTAATTTTCAGCAGATTCCTGCAATGCTTCTAACGCCATGGCTTGTATTCTGTAAGAAAAAAAAGAAGATATGTTTTAAATATGTAATACAAAAATTAGATCCAAGAAACATTATATTACATAAAAAAGTAGATAATCTTATGTTGTAATTTTACACTAAAGTACACGCTAATATGTTTAAAATAATAGTCAACCAAATGTATATTATTTAGATAAAGTATACGTTTAATTTAACTTGATAAAAAGCTTATATAGTCATAGTCGTGACATATTCTATAGTGGGTATTAGTTTGTGTGCCAAAATAGCATTTTTATGTGATAATGAGTAACATACAAGGAAAAATAATTTTCTTTTATCATTCGCATATCTTATGCAAAATACGAAAAATGCTGTCGAACTTCAATTTTCCATTTCGAAATCACTAAAATAAAAGATTTTCTGGTTTTAACTGTTAAAAATTTTGGTTTATTTTTCCTTTTAACGACTACATTTTGATTGCTATGTCGTTCAGACCGTCTCAAGCACAATTCTAAGAAGTTACACATTTACATTAGTTTATAACAATTATATTAGGGCAAGTTTAGAGGCATTCCCAAAATTAAATTAATTTGCATAAATACGAAATTTCTTACATTGTATAAAAATCTCAACTATAAAACATTTTATTAAAACCTAATTTATAACAACATCAGGAGACCAGTGTACGAGGTCTGTGTGGAAAGTATTGGGCCTACCTCTACAACTCTGCACTCATGTTATTCTTCATCATCCGGTAAATGGCATCCTTCAAAGTAATCCCCATTTGATTGAACAATACGGTTCCAGCTGTGTTTCCACTACTCGCAACAGTATTGGAACTCACTTTTAGGGATCGCCTTGAGTTCTTTCGTCGCATTTTTCTTAACCGTCGTTTTGTCATCAAATCGCTGTTTTTTAAGTGGTTTTTCTCAGTTTTTGAAACAGCCAAAAGTCACGGGGATCTACGTCAGGACTGAACGGACGTTGTCGCAGTAATACGATCTGTGTTTAGTCAAAAACTGCTGCACAAGTTTCGATAAATGCGCTGGCGCATTATCGTGATGAAGGAGCCAATCACCACTTGACCAAAAGATCTGGCATTTTCTTCTCACTGCTTTACGCAAATGTTTGAAAACTTCTTTGTAAAATTTTTTATTAATTGCCTAAGCTGTTCATATTCGTGGGGCACAACACCTTCTCAATAAAAAAAATACTCCACATTGACTTAACATTGCTTCAACTGTAACAGAAGTACGGCCTTCTTTGAAACGAATAAACCACTATTTTATTCGTGTTTTGCTGATACACTCATTTTCAAAAGCCTTATGCATCATCTGAATAGTTTCAGAACTCGTTTTTCCGAGCTGCAAGCAAAATTTAATGAAAATTCGTTGATCTTGCTTTTTAGCCATTTTTAACAATCACGAAATCCACCAAACTCAAAAATAACTTTGTAAACAAAGACGCACTGCGCATCAAGTATGCGTCCGAAAGATATCAGCGAGCAACCGCTGAGTTCGTAAAGCTTTACTGTTAACGTTTATGCACCACAGAGGTCGCTCGAAGACTACAGCGTAGAGTTGTAGAGGTAGGCCCGATACTTTTTGGACAGACCTGACTCTTGTCGGCCGTTTTTACTATTGTTTGAATCTTAAGTTAAACGAAAAGTTCTATAAGTGGTTATTTCTTTTAAAAGTTTAAGGGGTGCAATACCAGTCCAAACCATCAATACAATTTTTTTCATCCTTAGAGTATAATGTTTTACACAAATATATTTTGCTCGTTTAATAAGGAATACCTATGATAAAATTTTGTCATTTTGTACGCATATAGTTGTAAAAATATTTTGTTTGTCATTATTAGATTGAATAAGCGCTATATAAAAACTCTTTTTTTTAATATCGATTCTTAACTGCTATCATGTGACTGTACAGCATTTATTTCTTACAAATGACAAGAGTTATAATCTTATTTAAAGATTTTAATTACACGTAGAAGTATATGATTTTTGTTATTAATATTGAAATGTTCTGTGGACGAGTTATTATATTTTTTAACTTCAATTGCCGTTAATTTTTCCTAAATATTCAAACCGAGCAGAAAATTGTCTTAATTTGAAGAGTAGTGTTATAGAACTATTCTTTATCACAATATTACTAAAAAAATCAATTTCTACCAAGTCTATCACGATAGAAATTTATAATAATGTTTCGTATGACAGTTTTCTCTTTTATCCAATTTTTTAAAGTAAGTTTAAAGTTTATTATTCAAAATGAGACTTGCAAAAATATTTATATATTCTATCTGTTATTCAGTAAGCCAGCTGCAAAGTCGGAGGTCGTTACCTGACTTGAGTGATACACTATCAGACATCAGATTAAGTGTAATTATAGTTATGGATTCAAAGCTAACATACACTACAACTTTACAATTAGTGTTCCCGATTGCAGTGTATTATGAAACGCGAAAATTCAAAACCTTGAATTAATGACATAAGCACCTATCCCCAGGTAATACGAGGAGTTTACTGGCTGCTTTCTTGACTAATAACCCAAGCGTCTATCACCAGGTAACACGGAGCTTATTGACCACTTTATTACCTAATAAAAATATAATTAATAACCCAAGCGTCTATCACCAAGTGACCCGAGGTTCTTACTGGCCACTTCATTAACTAAAAGAAAATTAACTAATAATTTAAACACCGATCACCAAGTAACTCGGGGAGCTTACTGGACCTTTCATTTTTTATTGAAACATTAATTAATAATTAACACTAACGGCAATGCTCAGGTGACCCGGTGCGTTTACTGACCACTTTATTAAACAAAAAATTAATAAGCAACACAAGAACCAACCACTAGATGATCTGAGGCGTTAGTTTGACACTTTACTGGTTAATAATACATAGATCAATATTACAAACGCCTATATCACTCAAAGCCATCTATTTTTGACAAATATAAGTGAACTATTTAATCAACGAGTACCTTATACTACACATATAGAACAGGCCGCTTTAGACCCTACGTTTTTAATTTATAAGTGAAATGATAAGTACTTTAAACAACTAAATTAATCGAGTGAAATAGAAACTGTTAAATTGATTCATGGTAAATATAAGTTTTTAATTAATAGTAATATANTTTTATTTTTTACTGATTTCTTTATGAATACTCTTTTGAAAAAAGTTATTTTTCATTTATATATTGATGCAGTTCTTATTTTTTTATCCAAAAAGTAGGCGTTTTACATTAAATTTTAAACGCATAATTATTTCTGATAAGAAAAAATAGTTACTTTTGATTTTGTAGTTTAGTAATTATTTATTTTCATAATTCTCTAAACAAAATTCTTAGTATTATTTTAGAGAATCTGATACATTTAGTTTAATTTTAAATTAATGCGTACGAAAACCTGCGCAAAAAACAAAAAAAACATTTTGAGTATCTTATAACGTTTGTTGTAACATTATTTAAATATTTATTACTTAATGGAGTGCACAGTAATCCCCCTCAATTACCTAGTAATAGGTGCTCATGTTAATAATCAATTCTTTTTAACCAAAAAAGTGCCTTGGCTTGGTAGGTAATAAGCAATTTATTATTTCATTTTTAATGAGTTGATCACGTAATAAGTAAGCGCCCTGGGTTACATAGAAATAGGCGATGAGGATATTGATTAATTTTTTATTATTTAATTATGTGGCCAGTCAGCACCCCAGGTCACTGGGTAATTGGCACTTGGGTTATGAATTGTTTTTTATTAGTTAATAAAGTAACTAGTAAGAGTCATATGTCACTTAGTAATAGGCGCCTGGATTATTAATTAATTTTTAATTTGTTAATTAAGTGGCCATTAGGCACTCCAGGTTACCTAGGAATAGGGCCTTGGGTTATTATTTAGATTTTTTTAATTAATAACGTGGCCAGTAATCACCTTGGGTCACCAGGTAATATAGGCACTTGGGTTATTATTTAATTTTTTGTTAGTCAACAAAGTGGCCGGTGAGCACCTCGGGTCACTCGGTGATAGGCACCTGGGTTATTAATTCATTTTTAGTTAGTTAATGAAGTGGCCAGTGAGTGCCCCAGGTCGCTTGGTGATAGATGCTTGGGTTGTTAATTGATTTTTTATCTTACGAATGTATAAAGCAAAGTCGCTAAGACCATGGCCAGCTGGCTCTCTATCATCAAGAATAATAATGAGGAATAACTGGAAATTTTACTACTAGGCCTTTTCAGGGCCAGTATAAATTTTAACGTTCCCTATTTTACCATTAATCTCATCGGTTCTTTTAAAGGCCATCGAAGTTTTAACTACCTTGACAATAAAGACATTTTTACTACCATTTCCGGGAACGATTCATCGACCAAAATACTATGTAGAGCTGGCCACTATTAAACCAAGTCAGTCATTCACTGGCAGACGTCACGAGCGGAGTTGTTCGTCGCAAGGATGGGAACCCTGGTGACCGATGACCTTGCATTACCCTTTCGACTCTTAGCATTCAACCAGGAATCACCGATCCTTTCCTAGGTCTGCGCTGGAAGAACCGAACAGCTATAAAGGAAAAATAAACATGAGCCAACAGTACAGTCTTTAACGGGCAAGCATCACGAACCAATCTCTCTACCTTAGATCACCAAAACAACTGAGTCCGCAAAAGAAAAGGTGCTTTAGACGCCAACGTCTTTGACGTTATACCAGAAGACTTTAGGAAAGAGCTCTACAACAAGCTCCAAAACTTTGAACGTTGTAGTTTTCCTTCCGATTAGTGTGGTGCTACAATAACAGGCCAGAGAAGATGAGGTATAGAAGCAATCACGTTTGCTGGAAACTTCAGTCAACAAAGAGTTTACTTAAGAAGCTCACTGATCCTTTTCAGAGTCATCGGACGTCAAACTACCTTGCCAACAAATATATATTACAACCTAATAAAGTTAAAAAAAATAGAGATTAGGACTCACAAAAGTCTTGACGATGCCAAAATTCGCAAGAAGTGGAAAGAAAACTTCAAATGCATCTAATGAACACAATTTTAGGCGTCTAGAAAATGACACTGAATGTTTATCGAGATCAAAGCAGCATCAAAATCGATAAATAAACAATTCATTAAGTAAGAGCTAAGCTTTTCATTATAACCCTTATAGTAATCTCTTGAATCTTCCAGATTTTTAGATAGTGTTACGTACGATAGCATATAGCTATGCGTGCGTGCGCCTCTGCTGGCTTGGGCCTGAAAGGTAGAGGAATAGAGAAGAGAAGTGATAGAAAAGGGAGAGAGAAGGGACAGGGAGATCAGCTAGAGACGCGAGAGAGTAAGGACGAAGTACGCGAGACGATAATACACGCATAACTTCCCTCAATTATAAGTAACACTAATAAAGTATAAGTAACAACAAGTCACGCTTCAATTTATTCCTGCATCGAGAATCCCACGTAACAGCTGGTGTCGGAAGTGGGGTACAGATAAAATTTTTACGGTCTGTCACGTGCGCGGAAATCACTTAGTCTTGCGGAAGAAAAAAAAATTTTTTTTTTTTAAATTTTTTCTTGACTCAATTGACGTAATAAAATAAAGAAATAAAAAGAATATGTCGCTCGTCACAAAGAAAAAAAGTGTTAAAAGTGCCAGACGCCAAATTCAGCGTGCCAAGTGCCACAATAAAAAGGAAATTGGAAAAGTGGAGGAAAACAAGAAGATATAATCGGAAAAATCTTCGATACTGCAAGGATACCAGACAAGGAAAAACTGCATATCAAGCCAGTGGACCAATATACCAGGACATTAGAGGCAGCTACCGTACACTAAACTCAGGAAAAAGAAAAGAAAGCACAGTACGCCAAACCTGGGCTACAGCCACAGAGGGAGCACGGAATACACGGCACAGGAGAAGAAAACAACGAGCGAAAGCAGAAGCTGAACAACTCCAGGAAGGATTACAGAAGGGACTCATAAGTATGCACGGGATTATCGTTATGCTGATCTCCGTCACGGCGATCTGGTAAGTGAATTTTCATTACTCGTATATACTATACTCATAACCTCCGAGGGAATTACGCACTTAAAAGAATAAACTTAATTATCCATATTGGTTCTAAATCGCAATACCCAAAGACCTCAGTGGCAACACATAATTGCATGCACAAGCATATAACCGATATAGAAACGACAAACACCCCATACAAAATTTTTTAAAATTAATCAATAAATACAAGAAGTAGCTAACCGAAAACAAGAACGAACAAAAAAAGACTATCGACTAACACTCAATAGAGTGCGCGTATCGATGAGGCTAACATAAAATACACAGAAACGACAGCGTTTTACGATCAGAAAAATAGATGAATACGAACTAGAAAACCGCAAGACGAACTAAGGAAAAAAAAGAGACTAAAGAGCAACACAATGAGTGACGTAGAAACAAATGAGACACTGGGAAGGGGAGTACAGGAAGCCGTTAGGTGCACAGATATACACGAAACAGGACCAATTGACAAAGATGACGAAATAATACAAATTAACCTAGAAGATGATCCGGAATCATGGACAGAGTGGCAGAAGGCCAGCAAAAAACAGAAACTTTTTATAATAAAAATGTTAAGGAAATTAACGCCAAGCATAGAGCGTGGACAAGACATAAGCGATAATAAAACTGATGCGCTATCCCACACAGAAACACATAGACCCCCCGTATTTGAAAAATTAATTCCCTACACTAAACGTGAAAATGCGACACTTAATATGAATCGAGGAGTAACTAACCCACCTAGCGATAAAACCCAAGCCAAACACGACACAAATCTGCACGATATAATAAGAGTAGCGGCGGCACAAGCGGTGCAACAATATACAAATCAAATGCCTACACTTACACAACCAAAACATTAATTATCACAACAGACGTATGGAGAAGTTACACGGCGTCAAACACAAATGCGAACCCCAGTAGCTCAAGGCGAGAAAGAAATCGGGAACGATGGCGTCACTCACAATACAAACCACGACAATAATTATTATAGACAAAACACAGCGGCACCACTTCTTTCTGCAGGAGAAGACGAGTCAGGTTGGGCAAATAGAAATTACTTAAACGCCCAAGACCGATTTATAGTACCCCTACATTACACAGTAAATTTTAATTACGAACGCCCAATTCAGAACACGCTGTCATCACTAAGTCACCTAGCAGCAAACATACCGATATTTGACGGCAATTCCGTTAAACTACCCCTTTTTGAACAAATGGTAAGAGTGGTATCGTAGACAGTAAGCCCCGTACATAAAAAATTTTTTATAGGCTCACTAGCAAATAAGCTGAAAGAAGCAGCTGCCGAATTTATACCGCGCCTGGCACAGTTCTTATCTGTAGATGAATTGTTGGTAGAATTGAAAAATAGATATAGCAGCATCGGAAGCGTTGACACGTTATTCGCAAAATTAAAAGTAGTGGAACAATACAGAAGGGAATTAGTAGAGGAACACAGCAGGTGCGTTCAAAAATTATACGATAGAATAATAACTCTATACGATTCGGACACGACACTATCACCCAGGCAACGACACGCATTAAAGGAGAGCGCTGAAAAAGAAGCTATAAAGCAATATACGTACGGGATACAATCACCTTACAACTACAGGGTAACATGCCTCAACCCGAAAACGTTAGGCGAAGCTATAGTAGATGCGCTGAAAATGGAAAGCGACTTAAGCCTACGAGAAATGATGCCGGCACGAATCGAGGCCCAAATATATCGAGCGAGAGCAGAAACAAGAGATAAGGACGATCGTGCGAGCAGTCATGAGCAGGCAGAAGTACGCGACACAACAGATAAAAACAAAATAACAGGGGACTATCAATATTGCTCATATTGCAATGAATACGGGGAGCATGCTACAAAAGTATGTATGAAATTAGTAGCAGACGCAGCGAATAAGAAAATTCAAAACCCAGACTTAAAAGCAAATGATCCACCAGTGTACGTATCATAAGATAAACAAAACGTAAGGGATAAAAATTGCGCTTACTGCAAACGCAGGGGGCACTATACAAGCGAATGCCGCACACTGGTAAGAGACGAAAAAAATGGGAGAGTGAATCGTCGTCATATATAAGGCGTCACACACGGAGCACGCTGCACGTTAGGGACGACTAAAATACCTCTTAACGGTATAATAATGAATCTGCACGTAGTTCCCGATACCTTTCCGATAGAAACGGAAGGCATTATTGGCTGGGACGCTTTTAAGTTGTATAATGGCCTCATAAGCGCCAAAGAAAATTATTTAGAATTAAAAGGCATTAGAATCCCATTACTAAAACCAAAATATTTTTAAATCCCCGCAAAATCAAGGAAAATAATCTTTGTGCGTATAAAAGATGAGAGCAGCCACATACAAGTCAGGTAGGTCCCTCTACAAAATATAAAGGAGGGAATCTTATTTAGAAATTTTATAGGAGAAAATAAAAACTCAAAAATATATGCGGAAATCATAAACATAACAGACAAACAAATTGACATGCCAGTACCGGAAGTGAATGTTTTCGAATGTGAAACCAGACAAGGGGCGGAACTATTCAGCATCGCTGGGGACGACGCTGAAGGGTTAAATTAAGCCATGGTTGGGCTTTTTAACACTAAAAATTCAGACGGAAAGGTGAAAAATATTGAAATTATAAAAGAAAGAAATGCCGTTAACGGTAAAAATAATGATGATATGAAGAGCAACATTAAAAATTTCAAAGATATTGAGAAATCGAATATAGCAGCTCTAATAAGCAAAATAATGAAAATCGTCGATACATCTGTCTGCAACATGGAAGAATTAAACCACATCCGGGACCTCATAGAGTACAATCCGTTCGTATTTGGCCTCGACGAGCCACTAAAGGCTACAAACTTACTTAAGCATCGAATAACAACGGTAATAGAGAAGCTAATAGTTGCCAAAAGGGTACGCTATCCAATAAAACAAAAGGAACAGATGTAAGTAAAAATAGATAAACTACTGCAGCAACAAATAATTGAGCCATCGACATCTCCATATAACTCAAATATGTGGATTGTCCCGAAAAACGTGGGACCATACGAAGAAAAACGCTGGAGGGGCGTAACAGATTTCCGGCTATTGAACGAAATAATAGTCGGTACGTGCTATCCACTGCCATTCCAGAATAAAATTTTAGTAACTGCAAAATATATAACCGTGGTAGAACTGGAGAGCGGGTTTTGTTTACGAGGAGGATGCTCATGAAACTGCGTTCTTAGGACTAAACGGTTATTACCAATACAAACGAATGCTAATGGGATGCATAGACTCGCCAATCACATTACCGCAAGTGATAACACTGGCTCTAGCAGGCTTACAAGGACGCGAGATGGAGGTATATATGGATGACATCATGGTATTCGCAGAAAACTTGGAACAACACAAGATAAGATTCAAAAGGCTCTTAAAACGACTAGCCGATGCAAACCTCACAATAGAACCAAGAAAATGCCAATTCCTTGGAAAGGAAGCTAAAGTGCTCGGTCATATTGTAGGCGAAGGCCAGATCAAAACAAATCCAGAGAAAATTGAAGCAGTAAAAAATTTTCCTAAACCAACAAATGCGGGGAAAATGAAACAATTCCTTAGGTTGGCGGGGTACTATCGACGCTTCATCAAGGATTACGCAAAAATAGCCCAACCTCTCTCAAAGCTTACAAGAAAAACAGCCGAATTTAAATGGGAAGAGGAACAAGAACATGCATTTATAAAACTTAAAAACGCTCTGTGCAGTGAGCCAGTGCTGAGGGCTCCAGATATAAACGAACACTTTATCGTAACAACCGACACATCCGTCTACGGCATCGGAGCAATTTTAAGCCAGGGAGAGATAGGCAAAGATCACCCTTGCGAATATGCATCCAGATGCTTGAAGGGCAGTGAATTACGATATCCGACATACGACAAGGAATTAGTGGCAATAGTGTACGCCAAGGAGCAGTTCAGGCCATACTTGTTTGGTCGTAAATTTACAGTCATAACTGACCAAGAACCACTTAAACATTTCCACACATCAAAGAAACCGGACTTAAGATTCACAGCATTGAAGGCAGAACTCCGTGGATATGAGTTCGATGTTGTTTATAGACCTAGACAGAAAAATAAGCACCGGATGCTCTTTCTCGCAATGCAGCACTTAAAGAAGGGGAAGAAAATCAAGAACTACCACGCCGGGAGCTGTACGAGCTTGCGGAAAAACAGGAAAGGGACAATCACAAAGACATAAATGCACCACCAGCACGAATATATAAAATGCGTACAAAGAGATAGAGGAATCTAATACGAAAGAACAGGAAAGTAAAAATCGAAACGTCTGGCTCAGACGAGCCAGACAAAAAGGCAATTAAAAAGAAGCCCAGGAAACTTAGAGGAAGCGAACAGGTATCAAGTACCCACAGCTGCAGTAGTACAGACATAGGGTCAGAACAGGAAATGACGGAAAAACTAAAAGATAAGGCAGATAAAAACACCCTTACAGCGGTAAACGACAAAGAAAAAATTTTGTCGCAAGGACCAGCGGACGATAAACTGGCGTTCATGTGCAAAGAGAAAAACATGGAAAAAGGCGTAAAAACAAAGAGCACACCATTTATCAACAAGGGTGTAATAGAGAAAACACAACACAGAACCCGTGAACGACAGTTAGATACTCTACATAGGAAAATCGCAGCTTTTTTTAACACCGCCGAGCAACCACACAACTCAAAGGAAATTATTATCGCGCATTGTGATACACCGGCAGCAACACAGAGGGAAAACGAGCAAGAAGAACATTGGGGTTACCAACTAGCGCGGAAGAACGAGGGAGCAGAAAGAGCAGAGAAAGAGAGAGAGCGGAAAGCTAGGAAAGCAATAGGGAAAACGGCAGCAGCAAAAACACCTGACAGAGACAGAAAAAGTCAAGGGAAATCGGAAAATAAAGGAGGGGTACATGACCAAAGAAAGAGTAGAGCCAAAGGTAGACAACAAGTAGACGAGCGGGGGACGGAAATGACCAAACAAAGCTGAACGGCACCGAACGAACATGAGAGCCAACAACGTTCGGCGATCACGACAAAGTTCTGCAAGTGATAGAAAAACTAGAGAATAAAGCGGGAAAAATAACGGAGGAAGGACTGAAAATGTTCACAGACCTTATAAACAGGTACGATAGAACATCAAATATGATAAGAAAATTCGAGAAACTGCCTGACGAACTAATACTAAGATTTGAAACAGCAACGGATATGGTATACCTAGCAAGCCGAGGCACTTCACACCTACCAGAGACAGCCTCAAAGGCATTATCGGAAATAAAAATACTGGCAAAACAATTCAGACCGGATCTCAGGTTCCCAGGGGAAACTAATACAACAGAAGAAGAAATATCAGAGATTTCGGAAATAGCGACAATAGCATTGAACAAAAAGTCATATACTACATTGAATTACCACTAGTGACTATGAAGGTACAAGAGGGAATAAATATAACAGATGTAGTCGCATACCTGCAACCAACCTATGAATATATAGCAGCCAGCACGAGTGAAAAAAGGTTTACACCAGTATCAAAGAAGACAGCCAAACGATGCAAAAAGCTAAGAAAAATAAACCTATGTACGAATGTAGAACCAACACAGATGGTAGAGGAGGATCACCCCTGCGAGGAACGATTGATACTTGAGGAAACCATAGAAAACCCGGAGGATTGCCCAATAATACTAGCTAAGTTAAAAGGAACGTACTGGACTTGCCTACACGCACGAAATCAGCATGCGTTCAGCACAACAAGGAAAAAGAAAGTACATATACAATGTGAACATACGGAACACGAGACAATAAAGATAACCGACGCGGGAGTAATAAACCTGGCGAGAGACTGTATGGGCCAAACGCACGAAACTAGATTAGAACCAGGACAAGAGGAAGCAGAAAATCAAATAGTGCAAATTTAAAATTCAAATCTAAATTTAAAAGAAATATAACAACAAGTAAAAGGGGAAGGAAAAGAAAAAATGATAGAGCTGATGAGAACAGTAATAAAAAGAGACGGGCTACAAGAACTAGGGGGTCAGGAACACGGACCCGAGGACATAATAAAGACAGGCACGAAATTGACAGATCTAATACAACGCATACGCAAATTGACACATATAAAAGGAGAACTGGCAGAATGGAAAAAGTACGCATGGATAATAGCGAAAATATTGCTGGGAATGGCCGCAGGATCATTCGGAGTTCTAAAGTGGGGAGGCCCAGTAGTACTAAAGGTGGCAAGAATGCTTATGGACGAACAAAACAAAAACAACACTACATGGAATGAAACGGCAACAAACCCGGAAGCACCGAAATTAATAACAATACATACACAGGGCGACCAAATACGAAAGAGCCAACGGAATAATAGGGACCAATAAAGAAATGACTAACACTCCTTAATTAAGATTTAAGACATAACAGCAAAATACAGACAACGGTGACACAAATAATATCAAAATAAAACTGATCATGAGGGAGAACACAGGCAAAGAAAAAAAAACGAATTATACAAAAAGCATTTATATAAACATATATANTTAATTCAAATTTAATATTACACTGATATTTTAATACTTACCTAGTATATATATATATATGTATGTATATTATAAACAACAAGTACAGACTCAGAAGAGAACTTCCAAAACATATAAATTACTTGGGGTTATACAAAGGTCCCAACCACAGCGCAACAGATAACGGACGGTAAATGAGACAACAAACAGAAAGCAACATCATCTGACAACTGATGGGTTAACTTAAAATACTAACAAAAAAAAAACAAATAAAATAGATAAAATAAAGACTGAGAAGGCTAGAGAAATATAATTATACTTACAACAGTAGGAATAGGCACGAATAATAACAACGTTAACGATAATATAGTAATAATAATAATAATAATAATAATAATAATAATAATAATAATATAGTAATAAGAATAGTAATAAGGATAGTAATAATAATAAAACAAAAGTAATGTGTTAACAACTACCTAACCAACAGACATTCAGACAATTTACACCCCCCTTTTCCTGAAAAAAGAATATTGATAAAATACGAAAAAAAAAACCTTTTCTCGTTGTGACCTTCGGACGTACGCGCAAAATAAAGGCGAAGAAAAAAAATAAGAAAGAGAAGAGTATACTTATGTGAAACTTTTTTGTCTGTACAACATCCGACTTACAGGAAAATGTGTAATAGGATAAAAGACAGAGTTATTGTATTTTGCAACCTTCAAAACGAAAAGGCATTGTCGGAAAAAAAAAAAAAACCAATAAGAAATATTGTTTATAATAAGAATATTATATGTTTATACTTGAAACCATAGAAAAAAATAATCCAGTACTCAAAGAAGGGGAAGAAAACCCAGAACTACCACGCAGGAAGCTGTACGAGCTTGCGGAAAAACAGGAAAGGGACAATCACAAAGACATAAATGCACCACCAGCACGAATATATAAAATGCGTACAAAGAGACAGAAGAATCTAGTACGNCTACTCAATGATTATAATCTTTTTCACTACATGGTATAGTTTCTGGTCATCATTCAACTTTATTTTAGTTTTCAACAGTAAGATTAACTTGTTATGTTCAGTAATAATCAATAATTTTAATTGTTTTTTACTGTTCAAGTACTAGGTGTAGGAAAAATCATATGTTATCAAATGGAAGGATTGAATAACAAAATATTTACAAGTACAATTACGATTGAGTGTGACACACTTCAGAATAGTTTTATTAGTAGATTTTAAGGGACGTGAGACATGCACAGTTTCAACAAAAAAAAAGAGAAAAAAAAATTTTATTTTCAAATTATTTTGATTTTAATTATCAAGACATACAGCTGCAAATGAAAAATTTTTACCAATTGCGCACTCAGCTATAATTCGTCAAGTACTCTATTCATGGTCAATCCTAATATTCCTTACCTACTATCAAAATCAACGGTTATCAGAGGATGACAACATTAACCGTAAACTCTGGAGACTCATTTACATAACGAGACTAAAATAAAACTGAACAAGGGAAATACTCACATACATTTGATTCGGAAACCATATGAGATAAGGTTTCCTCCACGGTATAAGGGATCAAAATCACAATTAAATCCGAGACAGCATTTCACCATGATAATGGCAATAGCATCTACATGCATAATAATATAACATAGCAAAGCCTATAGGGGATAGTTCTAAAAAAAAAACAAAAAAAAACTTATACATACATTATATATGTATGTACATACGTATTTCTATGGGAAAACCCCTATAATACAAGTCATCGGTCTCATTAAAGAAGCCAGAACATCTTAAGCAGACACCTGTGATAAAATTTCTCAAAATCCACAGAGGACATAAAACATAAACTGCCAGAAAAATGGAGCAACCCTGCTGCTGAAACACTACACAATATCATTAGTGAATGCTGGCACTACCATAGCAGAAGAGATACACACACAAAAAAACACATCCTTCAGAGTCCACTAATGTAAGGAAAAAAAAAAGAAAAAAAATTAATTAATTTAAGTGCCGTTCCCACGGGGGGGCCCGCTACTGACGTGTTATAGAACGATTTCAGGTAACAAGCGAAAGAACACCAGTTGGAGAGCCAACGAAACGTCTCTGAACAATAGTTTGGCATTGAAACCAGCAATAATTTTACAGGAAGGCATCAAGACAAATTTAAGTGGCGTACTTATACAAGGGCAATAATTGTCCAAGTAACCAAAACGAAGAAAAAATGTATTAATAATAAATTTAATGAACGCAGTAAGACCTTGACCCTTGACATCCTTGACATAAAAAAAAAAAAAAAAAAAAAATGAAACTAACAATTACATTAATTTTTATCTAATGCCAGAATAAACTGCTTAATAACCCTGTATAGTGCATATGTACATAAATAATAAGCAAACAAACTGTAATTTAGAGATTATATAATATAAGTAACTAAGCGAATTCTAGAATAAATTTTTGGTACAAGAGAAGCGTGCAAACAATAAACAAAAAAACGTATACACATAAAATACAGTGAATTAAATCAGTAGAGGAAATAAGGATAGAGCGTCGCCAAGGACGTCGGCGCCGTAGCCTCGGTCGTGTTACGTACGATAGCATATAGCTATGCGTGCGTGAGCCTCTGCTGGCTTGGGCCTGAAAGGTGGGAGAATAGAAAAGAGAGGTGATAGGAAAGGAATAGAGAAGGGACGGGGAGATCAGCTACAGACGCGAGAGGGTAAGGACGAAGTACGCGAGACGATAATACACGCATAACTTCCCTCAATTATAAGTAACTCTAATAAAGTATAAGTAACAACAAGTCACGCTTCAATTTATTCCCGCACCGAGAATCCCACGTAACAATAGGTAGAATATGTATTTGTATTTTTGTGGCGATAAAAAAAGTAGAGATTAAGCTCCAGGACTTTCTTGCTGTGGTTATAAAGTTGTGAGTAAAAGAAAAAATTGTTTTTTAATTATATAATTTTTGTGAGTTTTAAATCTTTACAGCTTTAAATAATGGCTCTGTTTATAGATTATACGGCAGAAACGGCATATAAACGGCCTTTTAGGGCCAGCGATTAGTTTGTGGCACAAGGAATGCACGGTACTTATTAGCATTATTATATTTTTTTCTCTTTTGACAGCTTTTCACTTAACCAAATAAACTGTATGGATTCTGAACAAATATGTTTCTAATAAGAAGATTTTTTTTCTGAGAAGTATCAGAAATAGATATAAAATTTCAGTGTACCTGTACATAGCTAACTCTTAGACTGTGCATGGAAGCATCGAGATAGGAGCTAGTAGTGTGTGTGTGTGTATGTAAAAAAGCTATTTCTGTACAGGATTATTAAGGAGTTGAGCCTACTGAATCATATGAGCTGTGTTTACTATAAATTTTAGCTATCATCGCTACGCAGCAGTCGTGGATGTTATCCTATTTTGAATAGTAATAAATATAATTTATAATACAAGATACAAAATAGTCATAATACACATTAGCTGTAATATCCGCCTAACCACATTTACAAATACAGGTTTTATTATTCTCATGAGAGACAAGTTGTCGTTTATAATGAGTTTGTCATTTGAATATGAATTAACAAATAATGAATTTCTTGATCTGATTATGTTCCAGTTCTTCTTACAGTTAAAAATGTAATGCCTCTTATCCATCATTATTCTTTGTCATTGATTGCATTTGAAACTTTCATCTAATTTTCTGTGGATTCAAAAAAAAAACTATTTTTACATCTTCTCCAACAGTATTTACATTTCAAGAGGTGAATAAGGTGAAGTACCCAGTAGTTGGACACTTTTGACAGTCAAAATTTTCTTTGCTGATTTATGAAAAACTAATAAAAAATGACGTTCAAAAAAACATTGGATTATTTATTTAAAATTTTTTTTTTATTTATTAGAAAAAAAAAATCAGGTTAATAAACAAAGAAAAAATTAATATCAAAGAAAAATCATCAAGACCCAGTATCTGGACACCAGTGTCCAGGTACTGGGACCAACATGAGATTTGGGACCAGTAGTTGGATACCCCATATTAATTAAATGGAAAAAAGGTTAGAATAGACCTAACTTCAAAATGCTTCCTCACATCTCTGAACTACTCAATGATTATAATCTTTTTCACTACATGGTATAGTTTCTGGTCATCATTCAACTTTATTTTAGTTTTCAACAGTAAGATTAACTTGTTATGTTCAGTAATAATCAATAATTTTAATTGTTTTTTACTGTTCAAGTACTAGGTGTAGGAAAAATCATATGTTATCAAATGGAAGCTATTCTTGGACAGAGTTATTTATATTTTTCAATGTGTTTTTTTTTGATAAACTCAATAAAAATTATAACAATATAGATTTTGCAAGGTAACTTTAGTTAGAAAATGACTTAAAAGTTTTATGCCTAACTATTAATTATAATTTTTAGCGATTTTTTTCGTGTCAACGTACTGAGTATAGGAATACTCCTATGTTATTAAAGGGATCTATTTTTGGAGAGCAATCTTACATGCTTCGCATTTAAAACATATTTTTTTACGTAAAAACGAAAAAGAGTTTTAAAGATAACTTTTTTATCAGGCATTATTATGCATTGATGGATTATAAATAAATTTTTTTTCCCATTTGAAAACGTCTTCTATTCTAAAATGTTAATTATATTGGACTGTCTAACGACTGGTGCTATTTTTATTTTTGCCCAGCTACTGGGTACTTTACCTTTGAACTGGAAAGTTTTCTATAACTTATTTAATTTTTTTATTCAAATGTTATAGAACCCTTATATTTTAATACCTATGCATAATCTCATATGTGACACATTCTAGTGGACATACTTTCAGAACAGTTTAAACTTATTTTCATGCACGTTGTTCATCACAAATAATTTGTGTTTACTATTTGATTACTTTGTGCAATATACAAATATGTTAACTTCATTTTATCATAATTATTTTGTATGATTGCTTTGACTTAAATAGGTTTACCTTCTGTGTAATTATAACGTTTGTGACTTACTAAATAAATAAAGTTTTTGACCTGAATTGTCTATCGAATTAATTGTTTTTTTTGCAGCTGTTTGCAGCATTATTCTTCTTATTATTGAAATGACTTTGGGCTGGAAGAAGACGTTTCGAATTTTCTTTGCTATGTACATTAACATGTTGCATCAAAACAAACCAATGGATTTTCATAGTCACCTTGTGGAGTTTCTGATCGGCAGAAATATAGCCATGTGATGAACGTTGTCTACATGAGTAATCTAGCTTTCGGTTTTGATATAAATCAAGATTTTTAAAGTTTTTATAACTAATATAAAAAGTTAAGTGTAGTTTAGGCTAGGTGTGCATTTTTGTTGTTGTGTGAACAGTTTTGCTTGCATCCAATATACTTAAGGAATAGTCTAAAGAATATAGACAATTCATTTTTCTATAGTCAAGCAAAAAATCTACTACTACAATATTATCCCTGTATAGTGCATATGTACATAAATAATAAGCAAACAAACTGTAATTTAGAGATTATATAATATAAGTAACTAAGCGAATTCTAGAATAAATTTTTGGTACAAGAGAAGCGTGCAAACAATAAACAAAAAAATGTAAACACATAAAATACAGCGAATTAAACCAGTAGAGGAAATAGGGATAGAGCGTTTTAAACCACCCTCTTTCCTCTAACCGGAAAATGCTATAGAACACAAACAACATAATACAGACATAAGTACACATCAAAAAGAAAATCGCCGCTGAAGACGTCGGCGTCGCGGCCTCGGACGTGTTACGTACGATAGCATATAGCTATGCGTGCGTGCGCCTCTGCTGGCTTGGGCCTGAAAGATAGGGGAATAGAGAAGAGAGGTGATAGGAAAGGTAGAGAGAAGGGACAGGGAGATCAGCGAGAGACGCGAGAGGGTAAGGACGAAGTCCGCGAAACGATAATACATGCACAACTTCCCTCAATGATAAGTAATTCTAATAAAGCATAAGTAACAACAAGTCACGCTTCTATTTATT
>NW_019380845.1:14178-24345 GCF_000648655.2 Copidosoma floridanum
TAATGCAAGTTATTCTTGAATAATTTTTGCCAAGTGATGTTTTATTTAGTATTAATAGATTTAATTGTCGTTAAGCTGAAACTAATCTAAGTTTAATTACTGCTTGTTTGTATGAAATAACTTATTTGCATTTATTAAAAAAAAATTTATTCATTAAAAAGATTTCTGTTTCATATCATGAGATATTATTGCTTTTTAATATTTTAATTAGACTGACAAAAATCAGTAAAAAAGCTTGAGACTATAATAGTAATCAACTTACGATGTTATGAATATTCAAGAATAACTTGCATTACAAAAATTACTCATGATGGATCTTTGTTTCTTTTTTGGTTTAGTTTTAATTGTTTCTCTTGAAGTTCTCCAATCTGCTTTTGTAAATCAATAGCTTCTGTCTCGTCCATTAAATCTTCCTCAACAGACTTTTTTCTGTTTACAATGGCTTTTAACTTCTCTTCTTGCTTTCGTAATTTTTTATTTTCTTTTTCTAATCTTTGTTTCTCTCTCTGTAATTGTTTTTCTTTTTTGATTTTTCTGTCTGCTATCTTTTTGAATTGCATAATTGACTTGGCGTTTTTTCCTTAATTTTCGATTTTCCATCTTTCTCTGCTTTTGACATTTTCATCGTGATTTATGTAGCAGGCACTGAGATCGATATGCAGTTGTAAACAAAAATGTGAGGTTATAGTCAAATCTGTCGTCAAACGGTGAATGGGGTCCGGTAATAGGAACACGTACGGTAGATGGGGTCCGGTAATGAGAACGGCAGTACGGAAATAGGAACACGACTTCTATTTCATATTTTTATTATAAAATCATTTTAACAAGCTCTAACACCTCAAAAAAATTTGGGTGCTCCCTTGAGATCCTAAATAACAATTTAAAATTTACTAAGTCAATATTTAGTATCAAACTGTCTTACAATCATGGTAACAAAATAAAGTGAATTTACGGGTGTACGGTAGATGGTGCGTTTACCCCTATCTGTCGAAAGTAAAATTCTGTCCTGAAGTCAATATATATCAGCAACTTGTTTTAAAATATGCTCATAGCGTTTCGCGGTATTGTATAGTTCTTTGAAAGCAGCTGCAAAAATATGGCGATTTTGTTCATACAATTTAATATATTCTTTTTAAATGGTATCCAAATGGTTGATGTTAGTGTTTATAACGTTAATATCATCTTCTATGACTAAGCCGTAAAGTCCTTCAGCAATGCTCCCAATAATTCCAAAAGGTGTCAGTCTTTTTGCTCGTATGCAAGGGGGTGGAATAATGTTATCTCTCGCATGGAATCCCACAGTATTTATTATGTTTAACAGGGTTGCTTTGAGGTTTGTAAATCGCTTTATTTTTAAATTCAAGAGGTCCATTTTTATATAGTGAGTGCAATTAGAATAACCAAACTGTACAATACAATATCGAAAAGTTTCGTTTAATCCTTGAGTAGGTGTTTGTTCCAATATGANGGAAAATTGATTTTACAAAGCTTAAAGTTAAAATCTTAGAACTAAGTGATGTGTATTCGACGTAGAAGATGGCTAGTTAAAAAGTAGGGTTTAATTATTGGGTTCATTTTCTGCTACTTTTGATCTTTTCTCATAGATCAATGGGTTTGGTAAGGATTGACTTCGTTTCTGTAGTTTGTGTACAGCGTTGTCTTCTGCATGTAATTACATGTCTGTGGTAAGTTATTAACTCAACTCGTTGTTGACTAACGGGTGAGTCAATTTTCGGTTCATTTTGTATTTTTTACTCCTTTTAATTGGTTCAGCGTTTTTCGTGCGATATTCGGGGTCATCGTTCTGCAATGCTAAAATAGCGCTTTTAGGATCCATAAATGTTACATATCCTTAATATAATCTTCCCCGCTGATCTCTAACGGCAAAACAATATTCTAGGGTGCCAAATTAGGAGAAATAATTAGAAAAATCTCTTTTACTTTTCGTTTCTTCTATATCTTATGGCAGAAGACACTTAAGTCTTTTTGGATCAAAGTTTGGTGTATCATTGTCGTTTCTTGATGGTGTTGGTGAAGAGATCTTTTCTGCTTGACAAATAGTGGATTTCATCATAAAAGGAGAAAGAGTTTGAACTTTTTCTCCTGTATTTAGTGTTTCATCACTTATTTAAGGAAATGAATAACTATTGTGTTTGGCGGATATAGTTCAATATTCATAACTATGTAAATTCGTAAGTATGTGCATTTCCTTAATATTTTTTTTATTTTCTGATTGTGCGATAACTTCATGTAAAGGTTGGTTTATTTTGATTCTAGTCTTTATTGTTATTTCATAGTCAGGGCTTATTGTTTTACCTGAAAGGAAAATAGTATCAAATTACTATTTATTTATGAGTCCATTTCCAGTTTTTGGGGTGTTTGGCGTGGGAGTATCAAACTCCGTGTCTTTATTATAGGTCTAGCTTTAGATAATTTAGGTATTTTTTGTTTTTCTTCAATTTCAGCACACAGTTTAGTTGGTTCGTATTCATTTGGTTCTTGTTTAATCGTTACTCGGGGTTCTGCGTTCAGTGGGTGGATGAAACGTTTTATAAATTTTTCCAAAACACTAAGTTTCATAATCTTTTTAAAATAGCTTCTTGCTTTGCTAATGAGTATTGCTATTATTATTATAATAATAATAGCTTCAATATTGTTTAAATTTTGACATTTCGTATTAAAGATACACGAGAAGTTTGTTTTTCCTCCATCTTTCAGGTCCGTATTTTTTTCATTTGATTTATTATATTTTGTACGTTTAATTCTTCATCTGTCCACGCTTGTTCATTAAAGTTTGATTCTCGAATCAATTTTATACCGTCATGAAAGTCATCAGTGTCTTTTAAGGGTTCATGTAGTACTGTCAAGTTTAAGTTCACTTCTACTTGATAGAAATGTTGTAGTTGAGTGATAATCTTGTGTTCACCGGTTGAGATTAATCTGTAAGTTTTTCCCGCGCATCCATCATTCATTCATAAAAGACCTATACCTTTTACTCTTTCTTGTTGATACATTTTATTGGGACAGATAATGTTCAATTGTTCTTCATTGGGTGTTGAAAATAACCATGAACTATCAGCTGGTGAATAGTTCCATTGGCTTTTGGTTTTTGGCGTCAACATAATTTTACAGTATTTAAATACTTCTGGTCCAGGTCGTAATAACATAAGAATTTCGTATTCGTTTATAGAATAGAGTTCCTTAAGCGGTTCCATAGCCGAGCATATATCACCATGTACCGTCTTATCACATTGGTTAAATGTAATTTCATTTAGTCGTATGTACAAATTAAGTTCAGCTGCTACTGCTAAGTAAGGGTATGTAGGTTTTATGTAGGCAGATCCATTTTGTCCAGATTGGGGTATCATGACTGAATGTAGTCTATAAAGATTGTAAGGGTTTCGATCTACGAGTGGCAAATGTAATATAACCATTGTTCTATTTTCTTGATGTACAACATCTAATTTGCTTAGGGTACTTATTTCACCAGCATAAAGAATTTCTATTGGTGCCACAAATTCTAGATTTCCCGCAAGGTTCCTTACATCCCCGGCTACTGTTCTAAATATATTTGGAGAAAATAGCTTTGGATGTGCTTGACCTCTTTGTAAATCATGCAAGATGTCAATCAGATCTTCATGGGAACGAATAATGTGATCTAGGGTAGCCTCAGTTCTTCTAAGGTATGCTGACAAATGAATCAGATATCTGTCAAAAGTAAAATCCTGTCCTGAAGTCAATATATATCAGCAATGTGTTTTAAAATATGCTCATAGCTTTTCGCGGTATTGTATAGTTCTTTAAAAGTAGCTGCAAAAATATGGCTATTTTGTTCATACAATTTAATATATTCTTTTTTATTGGTATCCAAATTGTTCATGTTAGTGTTTATAACGTTAATATCATCTTCTATGACTAAGCAGTAAAGTCCTTCAGCAATGCTCCCAATAATTCCAAAAGGTGTCAGTCTTTTTGCTCGTATGCAAGGGGGTGGGATAATGTTATCTCTCGCATGGAATCCCACAGTATTTATTATGTTTAACAGGGTTGCTTTGAGGTTTGTAAATCGTTTTATTTTTAAATTCAAGAGGTCCATTTTTATATAGTGAGTGCAATTAGAATAACCAAACTGTACAATACAATATCGAAAAGTTTCGCTTAATCCTTGAGTAGGTGTTTGTTCCAATATAAATTTATTAACATTTAGCCATATCACAATCTTCCAATCAGCTCTCTTAATTTTTGTTATACTGATTCGTTCGTAGTATATTCCAGGGTTTGATTTAAGTGGTTCTATGTTATAGTTGCCATAATTAGCATTGTTTAAATCTGCGCAACCTTTGAACGCTATTGTCATTAAGATAGCCAATATAATCTGCATCGTTGTGTTTTTTTTTCTCTCTCGAAGACATGTAGAATATACTTCTTACAAGATATTATTATCGGGGAACTAGTTTCAATTTATCTGTATGTTTGCGTATGGTTTCACCATTGGTTTTTTTAAGTAACACATTAGTTCCCTCTAAAACGGTTCTAACCTTTAGGGGTTCATTATAGAAGCGATCAAATTTGTGTGAACGCACTTCTTTCTTTACCCAAACGTAATCTCCTGGTTTAACATTTAGAGGCTTTTATTTTTTATCATATCTTGTTTTTGCTTGTACTTTTATCTTCATTTGTTGATTTCCTGCCGCAATTCACATTTCTTGAAGTCGCCTTATCAGATCTTGTAAATATAATGGGTATGTTCGTAATCTTTCATCTTTAGGTATCTTCAAGGGCAACCTTGCATCTCTCCCAAATACTAGTTCATAAGGCGTAAAATTTTCAGCTGCATGTACACTCGTGTTGTACGTAAAAGCTGCAATTTTTGCTAAGTTGTCCCAGTCATCATATGTTTCAGAGTAAGTTCGTATAAAGTCAGCTAGGAGAGCACGACTTCGCTCTAGTAATCCGTTTATTTGGGGGTGGTATGCTGATGTAGTTAGATGATTGGTTTTAAAGGTTCTCATGAGTTGTTCCAATAAATAAGACATAAATGTAGCATGTCTATCTGATAGAATTGCTCTAGGCACACCATAAACCAATATTAGATTTTGTACGAGTGCATCGGCAAAACTGCTTGATCTTAGGTCTGGTACAAAAACTAATATGACATATTGAGTCAAATTACGCTGTATGGTCAGCAAATGGCAATTACCGATTGGTGTTATTCTTAATTTACCAACGGTATCAATGGAAACCTTGTCGAAAGCTTCAATACGTGTATCTGTAAGTACCAAGAGTTCTCTTGTTTTTAGTCGTTCAATTTTTTTTTCTTGACACTTGCTGCATTTACGTACATAATTAAAAATATCATTTCTCATTCCGGGCCAATAAAACTGTTCTTTTTTTTTCCAGTAAGTTGGGTGTATTCCCTTTTGTCCTCCAACAGGGCTGTCATGTAATGTTTGTATTATTTTATTACGTTCTTAGATTTTCGGAAAATCAACCTTACCGTAACAGACAGTAATTTGTATGGGTGTTTTATCAAAAATTGTTAATAACATTTCTGTTATCAATCCAGGTTCCAATTTGTCTGTAAGATCTCCCCTTCTTAAAACTCGGAAGGTTTTAAGATTTCGTCTCAATAATATTTTTTTAAGCGATTTAAAAGCTTTTGTAAGACATTCTGAAAATACTAAATCGGCCGACGTTTTATTAATAACGATTGACAGTATATTATGTCCTCCATAAGGTGTCATTAAAATTTGGCCAACTCTTGGTTTCTTCGATTTCAAATAACTAAAGTCCAGTGCACCTATCAATCTCAACAGCCTTGAGACAGATGTGACTGGTTGACAATCCTTGCTAATAAAATAAACTATATTGTCTCTTTTGCATGTAAGGCAAAATCTGGTGGTAATGACATTGTTTACTAGCTTAGCTCCATTTTTGTTCTTATAATTATCAGTACTACTGTTACTATCACTTAGACTTACATACACTTTTTCATGCTGTCGTTTGTATCAATTGATGGGTTGAAGAGAGTATAAGTCCAATAGTAACATGAAATCAGGTGCAATAGTTTGATTCATTGATTTATTTTTATTGCAATTTATTTTGTTGTTGTTTTCATTTATGTTATCCAGGGTTTCTTCTGTTATTTGTTGCAAGTCCGGCGCTTTAGATCGTCTGTTTTTTGCAGTAGCAAAAGTACTTGTTTGCGTCGGTGTGCTAGAACTTAAGGGTGTATTTTTCTAATAACGTGGGGTAATTGATAATTTTCCACTCGTCCTATATTTTCTTAAAATTTCTTCTTCATCAAATAGGGGTTCAAGACCTGTTGTAGGTCTTGATATATCCGCAATTCTTTTATCTAACACAAAATCATCAAAATTATCAGGATCATAGGTGTCCATTTCGGTTAATATGTCTTCAATTTCGGGGATCGGTTTATCTCCATCAGAAAATCTAGTTACTGATAAAAAATCGACCTGTTTGGGCTCATCATCGTTGTTAGACTTGTCCAAATGTTCTTGAAGGATTTAGTTAGATCTTTTTGTTAACTCTTCTATTTCTTGATAAGTAACTTTAGCAGTATTATTTGTCGTTGTTTTAGGTTGGTCTTCAAAAACGTCATCATTTAAACTTTCGCTAAGTGAAATTGGTGTAACGGTAATTTTAATATTTCTCGTGTCTGAGTCTGAATCAGTATCCGCATTTGAGTCTATTTCTGTTTTAGTCAGTTCTTGCCGTAATCCACTTCGTCTAGGGTCATATACTTGTATTTGAATATCTTCTTTTGACGATTCTTCAGTATCGCTTGGATCATTTTTGGAAAACTTACTTGTTCTTGACGATGCACCAAGGTTAATCATATCTCTAACTGGTAATTGTGGCATTTCCTCATTTTTGGAACTATTATGTTTTATTTTTGTAGTTTCTAAATTCGTATCGCTAGCGTGTAATGTTCAGGCTACTGATTCTAAAAAATTCACTTTTAATGAGCTAGAATCTTTTAATGTCTTTTTAGTGACATTTCTTAATATATTCGGTTGAGATGTAGATGATTTCTGTGGCTGTGGAAATGTTTTTGTTCGGGTTCTTTGAGAAATCACACTATGATCTAATTTCAGCCGTTCTTTGTTTGTTTTTTAACCAAGGGGTCGTCCAGGACCCTTGATTAACTTAGGTACATCTGTTTCTGATTTAATCATGCCTCACGGTTTTGTTACTCCTATTATTCCCACCGAGGTTGTTGGCAATGCCTTAGGTTTGATCGTGGTTAATTTAGATGCTCTTACTATTCCTTTTCTCTTACTTTGTAGTTCTGTTTTCTTCTTTTCCTCTATTTTCTTTCGACTCATCATCATAACTCTTAGTAATGGTAATCCATTGTTTGTATTATTTTCTGCATAAAGAAATGGTCCTACTGGGTTTCCAGGTAATGCATCAGCGTTGGTATTGAGTCATTCTGGTTTGTATTTAAAAGTGTATTTATTATCGGTGAATTTTAACATTCAGCGCATCAAACGCTGACCTGGGTCTTTTCTTGTATGCATTCAATTCAATGGCTTATGATCGGCTACGAGAACGAATTTATTTCCTAATAAATACGAACGAAAGTGATGCATTGCATATAGTGCAGCTAGACATTCCTCTTCAGTCGTGGAATAATTTATTTCGGCTTTATTCAAAATTCTTGAACGGTAAGCGACAGGATGGTCAAACTTTTTTTTTTTTTGACTCAATACTGTTCCGATTGCATAGTCAGATGCATCTGTTGTTAATTTGAATGATTTACTAAAGTCGGGGAATTGTAAAATAGGCTCTTGGCATAGGTTATCCTTTAGTATTTGAAAACTCTTTTCCTGCACTTCAGTCCATCCAAATTTTTCTCCCATTTTTAATAAATCTGATAATAGTTCAGCTATTCTTGAAAAATCTTTAATAAAGCGTCTATAGTATCCTGCTAGTCCTAAACATTGTCTAATATTTTTCATAGTTTTTGGTTGGAAAAATTCTCTAACAGCTTGTATCTTCTTAGGATCCGGTTCAATCCCCCGTTGACTCACTATATGCCCAAGAAATATTACTTCTTTTCGCGAAAATTCAACTTTATCTGGTTGGAGTACCATATTTGCTGATCTTTACCGATCGAAAAGTAACCTAACATTACGGTCGTGATCGACTAGATCTTTTGCGTAAATAATAATATCATCTAAATACACTAGCATTTCAATATTCAATAAGCCTCTCAATATGAGATCCGTTTGTCGTTGGAACGTGGCAGATGCGTTTTTCAGGCCTTCGGGCATTCGTCTATATTGGTAATGTCCATGGGGTGTCGTTAATGCTGTTTTATACTTATCATGTTCATTTCTAGGAATTTGTTGGAATCTACTTGCCAAATTGAAAACTGAAAAATATACGGCTCCTCCCAACTGGTCCATGATATCTGCGATATTAAGCAATGGATATGCGTCACTAATGGTCTTTTTATTAAGTTCTCGGAAATCAATTACTACCCTTCATCTTGGGTTTCCATGGCTATCAGGTTTTTTAGGGACAACCCAAAGAGGTGAATTATACTGTGATAACGAAGGTTCAATTATTCTATCGATAAGTTTTTTTGATACGTGATCCTCTAAAACTTTTCTATGAACTGGTGGGTGACGATATTGCTTAGTGTTAATAGTGATGTTATTTTCCGTCGGGATTTCGTGTGCGACGAGGTTAGTACAAGGTAAAGTGTCTCCTGGTAACAAGAAGATTTCTGAGAATTCAGAAATCAATTGATAGATTTGGTCTCGTTCTTCCAAGTTTAAATGACCGGTGCGCACAAGTCTTTTTAGGTCGTTCACTGAAGTATCCTTCAGTTAAATTAATATTAATTAAATTAATTATTACTATTTGACGTGTTCGAGCCTTAATTGTATATTTAGTTGCTTTACTGGTATTTTTTTGTTCGTATTTAGGGCAATGTTCTACACTAGAAGTATTTTTATTATGTTCAATGGCATGGGGTTGGAGTATATCTTGGTCAACTAATTCATTATTTTCACTGTATATCCCACTTTTATCAGTCTTATTATCAGTGGCCTTCATAAGATTTTCGCCTCTTTCTGATAACATCAATTTATCAAACTCATCTCGAAAATGAAAATCAGCTTTTATGTTTCCAAATTTTTCGTATTTAGGTATATTTGACCTTTCGGGTGGGCCTACGATGCATTTGTCATAAAATTTCTGTTGGTTAATTTTATTCTTAAGGCATTATGTCTCTTTGTTAGTATCAAGGGTTGTAGCTAAAATTTAATTTTTCTGTGCTCGTTTTTTGAGTTTTATGGTTTTTTGTTCTTTTTCATCTTTTTCCAATTGCTCTATTTCCTCAAGAGTTTTTAAAAAAGGAATGGGGCTCATTACGTCATCATCAAATACTATAGCATCATGATAATATGATAATATGGCTCGTTGTTTCTTACAAAAGTTTCAACCCAATAAACCGCCATCTTCGATCGGAAAGTCGTTAGGGATCACATGAAAAATTGTACATTTTCCTTGTATGGTCTATACGTTGTTTCTTTACTTAAAACTGAGTGAGGTGTGATTCCAGTAAGGTTAATAATTTCACTAGTCTCTACTCATAAATATGGGTGCAACTGATCTAATTTAATCAGATTTGTGGCGGCGCCATTATCGAGCATGAGTGTTATAATGTGATTTTTCCCTTCTGGGATTAATAACCTAATGCTTGTAGTCTCGTCGTCTACGCCAAGTCCGTGGCACGTACCGATGTGGACGGTTTTAATTCTGCTGCTATTTTCATTACCTGCACTGAAATATTCAGTGGAGGGGTTGAATTCTGTCTTTGGGGGCTCACCTCCAAACGGCACCAAAATAGCAGCAACACCAAAGATTATACAAGCTTTTGCTTCTGTCAGTAAGTGGCTACGAGCTCAGAAATATTACGTGTGCGTTTTTCTTTAATAAATAGTGACTATGACATAAATGAAACCTGTCGGAGGGGCATTTACGTCTTAGCATAGATTTACCTATATTTTGACGCTCGATACTAGATGGCCGTGTGAGTTTATAGAATCAGAATATTGTCGATGGTTTTTTAATATATTTAATTGTAAAAAAACTATTTTGAAGATTAATATTTCTTAACATTCAGCGCAT
>NW_019380845.1:27965-59896 GCF_000648655.2 Copidosoma floridanum
AAAAATATTTGTCTTAGTTAATGAACATTAATTTCTGAATTATAAAAATTATTTTTCTGAAACGTACTTACTACTTGTTTTTCGATTTTTTTGTTTTTTGATAAATTACTGTTTAATGTATCACAGTTATAGTAATTTTGTAACTGATTATTAATAAAATCTAATTTTTTTTCTAGAACGTTTTTCTCTCTTACAAGCTCCTGCATAAACAATTTTCTACCACTTCTCTTACCTTTTTTATTACTCGCAAAATTATTCGTTGGCGGTTTCATGAAATATTATTTTATAAACAATCGTGGGTATATAAGTGAAATCATTTATTATATTAAATCTTTACTACGTTTTTTAAGAATTCTTCTTCTACTAACACTATTACGTGCAAATATGTCTGTGTGTATGTATTTGTTACTTTGATAGACCGCTTTAAGTAGCAGAGCTAAGGTAAAGAGTATCCGCTATTTCAGCAGGACTAATAGGGATGAACCACTCTAGTTAGCAGATCCAGGGTAGTAAGAGAAAGACCGCTCTGGTTAGCAGATCTTGGGTATAAAATGTCCGCTACTTGAGCAGGACAAGAGGGACGAACCACTCTGGTTAGCAGGTTCAGAATAGGAATAGTGTATTTATTCTGTCTTGTAAGCGTGTAATATAAGAGGTCACTATTTTCTTATTTTTCCATTGTTATTTAAAACACAATATTATTTACTTATTTTTTTCTTATTTTTATGACAGTTACCTCTTTTTTATTTTTTTGTTTATTTGTTGATTAAGTATTATATTTATTATTTTCTTTATTTACTTCTGTTTTTTTTTTTTCTATTAACTATAACGAAATACCGCATATACCATGCTATCCGCAAAAGCACAGCATATACGCGTCCGCGCACGGTGCACTGTATGGGGTATTACGCGTCATTCATTAACATGCTTCATTGAATGGTGTTTGGTGTTTCTTAAGAGAAAGATAGTAATAAGAGAATATATGATAAGTAAACAAATAGCTAGAGACCATGAACCACGCTCTGCTACTAATTTTTTTAAACAACGATTAATGTCATTTAAGTTTGTTTTAAGCTTTAAACCAAAAACTGTGGACTACAGTCTCACGCTCCTTCACAGGCTGCGGGACAGCAGATAGTCCAACTATTTGTTTGGTTAAAAAAAGAAGTAAGAAGTAGAGAGTTAAATATAATAACCAGGTTAACTTACTTTTCTTTTCACTAGAAACTAATACTGGCAACTTGACTTTAATTATTAATTTGGATGACCAATTTGGATGACTTGTACTTCTTCTTTTCGTTGGATTTATAATTATTTATTATTTAATAACTTAAATTCTTTTTCTAATAACTCTCGTATCACTTTATTTTATGTTTCTTGTATATATATATATATGTGGATATTGTCTATTATAATTTTGATAATTATTATACTGCCTATCANAAAGAAACAGAGAAAAGACGGAACGTCTGGTCAATCTTTTAAAATTAGTCATTAACGTCTGCACTTGATGAGCGGCAGCGGGCTACTAACTAAAACGCCGCGCAAAGAAATGAATCTTGCACGAAGTTTTAGTTAAAACTTTTTTGTCTTACTTGCTATGGGGCCGGTACTTGCTGACTTCATGTGTTTAGGCTTCATGGCTCGCTTTGGTTGTCACTTGACACTTCCAAGAGTCACGAAGTACACAGTCAGCTTTGTTAGGCGAGGACTCTCGTTGAGTATGACTCTGTAAAGAGTCTTCAAATTTTATCATTGGGAATGAAATATAACAGGATAAAATAGAATAAAAATAAAAATTTATTAAGTTACGCAAGTCGTCATCTAACGTATGTTACACTTAGCATACTTATTTATTTCATTTTTTTGTATTACAATTATTTATTATTACCTCCACGTTTTCTGTGCGTATTATATACATTCTTCAATCTTAATTTCCTATTGTTTTATTTTACGTGGCGTGTTCGAGAGCCATGGATAACAAAAGGTGGTTACGTATGTTTTGTTTCTCTTTTTCATACTTATACGTATGCACTGTTTATTTTTTGTAACTCTTATTTTCTAAGTCAATTATCAAACTTCTTGGTACGTTGGAGGGCCTTGGAAGAGGAAAAGTTTCTGAGAGAGGAACTGCTCATTTTCACGTTCATTTTGGCCCATATTCGTCTATAATTCTATTATCTGTCACTTAACGTCAACGTGGGAAGCAAGTTCGTCTTAGCCGGCCCCAATGATTCTTAGTCCCTTTCACTATTCTTCTCTTTCCCTATATGATTTTTTTGTTTTTTGAACATGGCGCTTTTATTATACAGGTCTTTTTAATTTTGTCTACGGGTGAAATCGTATTTCCTCGTTTCTGTTATTTCACACTATGGTTTCTGTAATCGATGCTAATTGTCACGTATGGTCCTTTGTACTGATCGTTATACTTACCTTTAGACGGCTCCTTTAATACATATACAATTTCGCCTTCCATAGAAAAATTTATGTTCAGCGTACTGTCGTAGTAGTACCTCGATTGGTATTTATTTTGTGTTTAGATCATTGCTGCCAATGTTAGTGATAGTGTGAGCATCTCCATTATTTGTTGCAATAACTATGTATATGTTTGACTCACGTCTAGCCTTTTAGGAGTTTGGTCTGTTGGCCAAATATAAGTTTAAAAGTTGTGTATGTAGTCTGTGCTCTCGTGCCCGGACGTATTATGAGCGAGCATACACAAGGACAGCAGCTCGTTCTCTTCCTCTGTCTCGCAGTAAGTTTGAAAGTATTTTATTAGAACGTGGTGCATATATTACATTGCACTGTTGTTTTGAGGGTGAAATGCTTTTTACCCAAGTCTGCAGCCAGAACTGCCTGTGCTAGCTGGTAACCCCAGTGTCATCCTTATTCACATATATTTTTACCATACCTGTACCTACCGTTTTTGCTCCCTCTTTATCTTTATGGTTTGCTAAGCTAGCTTTTACTAGTTGGAATCCTCAATGTTTTGCTGGGTTATGTTTTGCGTTTGCAATCGTTGGTGTATCACAATTTGCTGCAATAATTTTTTTTGACGTACTCTCTACTTGTAGAGTGGCTGAAAAGTTAGGTGGATGTCTATGAAACGTATTCAACTGCCTACTACGAGTTTTGCGACGCATTTGTTCCATATATATTGTGCTCATTACTTTTACTTCTTTCTTTATGTTTTTTTCTTTGCGTAAGTATTGCGTATCTGTTAGTTCTTATGATATTACACCATCTTTATCTGCATTTCCATCTACTTTGGGTATTATCGTCAGGTGGCTATTAATAGTATTTTTCTATGGTTGGCCTCTATTGTGATGTTTTGAAGTGAAACTTTCTTAGGCACGTCTTATATGGGGAGTTCACCCTTGAAACGAGTGAGTGAGCGAACGCTGCCGTGTACATAACTATATATGTTATCGATACGTACCAGCAAGTGCTGACTGCAGCTCAGGGGATCTGTTTGCCTGTCTCTCTCCCTCCCTCTCGATGCGCGCAATAGTTCGCCGCAATATATATATATATATATAGTTTTTAAAAAAGGAANCAATCAAATGCTATATATATATATATATATATATATATATATGTATTTATATTTATATTTATATGTATGTATGTATATATATATAATATAGCTACTCTCTATAGTACGCTATAGTAAAGAATGGCTGCAATACGGAATAAACTGGGCCTCTGTTACAGCTAAAGGACTATCAGATGAATAATAACTGACACAAAACGTCGCTTGATCTCGTCGAACTATCGAAGGCTCAAAAAAAACGTAGCAAAAATCGTTTTACTTTTCTGTTTATCCTTTCATATGTGTATATGTACTTGAATAAACGTGCATATAGTATTACAACTGTATAATACGGCAACCTAACCCTAGAAAATAATAAAAAATGCTGTATCCCCACAGGAAAGCAAAATTGGCTTTAAATAACAATTTTTACGGGTATCCTACAGGGGAACTACATGATCGAGGTGCAAAAGTATATAGGGGTTAGACGATGCACTAACATGACCTGAATTACTTCTTTTTTTCACTGTATCTTGAAAAGAATGAGTAAAAAAAAGATTTTCTTCTATACGTAGGGTTTTAAAAATTAATATAGAGATGAATAAAATCTTCGAAAAATTTTTGTCACAATATAACATATCAAAGTTTAAAAAACAGTCATATCCAGAGAAAGAAGCTATATAGACCAAAAATAACTATTTTTATGTTTTTTCTGAAGAATGAAGAATGAAGAACATAATCGAGGCACACAAATATACATAGAGAGGGGTTAGAATCATTTTAACCAGTGACACCTTCCGTATATTATTTTCACTCACTGCAGCATGAGATTTACCGCTGCCTAGTACGGGTTTTTTCGGTACTAGCACGGAAAAACACACTTTTAACATTGGTATAGAATAATTCGGTAGCACAAGGAGAGGTTAAAACAGATTAAACCAGTTCCTTACCAGTTATGATCACCAAAACCAGTAATTCTAATATTAGTATAAAATATTCCATAACCCCCAATGATGTTTTTCAAATGTCTTTATACATAGCTATAGACTTGCATATGTTACAAGAGATCTATTATGAGACCAATTTTACTAATCTCTGGGACCATAATTTCTTTGAAAAATGTAATAAGAAAATAGTATAAGGTACATCAGGATATTAATAGTTTATTAAAATTACAAATAAATTTTCAAACATTTTTATACTTATTTTTTAACAGCAGTTATAATTAGTGAAATTCTTAAATAAATATACCATAAAACTAAATAAAGAGGCAAATAATTTTTTTTTGTTCGTTGTGAAAAATAACAAGCTAAATCTACTTACAATGTAATCGAAATTTTTTTTTATCAATAAACAGGGTTTTTTGATGGCATATCTTTGCATATAACCACTTTTTTAGTTGTATCAGATACAACACTAAAGCCAAAATAATGATAGTTATATCCTGTTAACTTAAATGGTGTGTGCATAAAATATATGCTTTCTTTTACAGTGAAAATCTTATCTTTTTTTCCAAAAACCGGTTCATTTTGATTAATATTTGCAACAATTATCATTTCAGACTTGTAAGTTACATTATTTATGAATATATTGGATAAAGTTTTTCCTGATACTGTTTGGAGGCAATCCAAACTGTTCAAAGACTATACTCGAGTGGCTGAAAATTCGGTACTCACGGTGGCACCGCAAAAACCCCTGCTAACGCAGGCAAAATATAGATGTCAGCACGAGAATTTAACGTGTTTAGTTTTGCTATACTGGTTCTCAACTGAGTGCTGTAAAATACAGTGACAATCAGTCATAAGACTCGTACCAGCACCTGAAAAAGAAACACTCACTATTTCAAGTATTGGTTATATCAGTGGAAACGCCTCTCCATGTAGAGGGGTTGTACTATAAACAAACATAACCTCAATTTTCTCGTTTTTTGACTGTATCTTGGGAATAACAAATCAAAAAAGTTTTTTTTTAGTATGTCATGTTTAAAAAATTAATACAGATGTTGAAAAAATCTTTGAAAACTTTTTTTTACAATGTAACGTTTCAGAAAGACAGCCGTATCTCAAAACAGAAGCCAGATAGGCCAGAAATAGTTCAACGTAAAAAAATTAGTATTAAGGTGCAAAAATGTATGTAACAAGGATTCATACAAATAATCGTAATAATTCTAAAAATAATAAAATTTATATCTTGAAGGCGAAGCTACATCCTACATATCCTATCTATACTTTGATTTATGTTCTATTTTTTTTCTGGGTTACCGCAACAGCTTTTAGGCCCTGTAAGGGTGTGTTGCCACACTCATTTTCAACCTTTTTATTGATATCATACCTAATCCATGGGAACAGTATAAGTATCCCTGATAAAACACCTTGCCAGTTGAGCTGATACTCTCTGCACCAATGGTGCATCGGGTTCACTTGCTACTGTGTGGCTTTTCCCCGGAGAGGACTCTATATTTCAGGACGTCCACTTCTTGCCAGTTAAGTTGGTGCTCTCTGCCGGAGCATTGTCCCCAGGGTAATTAGCATCCCCGGAGATGCCATATGTTTCAGAGACCACTTCTCGCATTTAAGGCCGGCAATCCCTGCCCGACGTCTGGCATCAAATCTACTAATCCCTACCTATAGCCCTAATACTGTTTCGCATTTACCCAGGCCCAAAGACCTGTAGGGCAAGGAACCAATACTGGAATTATTCTGACGAAAAAACTCACCCTGAAACAGCCAAGGTTCCATAAAGACTTTTCCTAATGAAAACAATTTCTGGAAAAATCTGCATTCACCTGGGAATCAAACCCACGACCCGCAGTACGTTAAAATGGACTTTTTTGTACATAAATAAAATAGCGCCAGCTGCTGTGGACGATCGACATGATTTTTTGTTTAAATTATAGGTGAACGCATAAGGAATACCAGAAAAATGGTCCCGACCCGAAAAAAGGTGTGGAGAGGGTTGAAACTGACCTTCAAAATTAAAAAAAAGGTAAAAATGACACATAGTTTTGTCTAACTTATTTAACTAAGACTTAACAATAATTAAATGTAAACGTTTTTACATAAGATAGCAAGATTTTAACAAATAACATTGAAATGGGTTATAATAGGTCTCATGGGGGTTGAAATAGTACAAAATTACCCCTAAAATTTGAATTTTTGTACTGTAAAAATAAACTAATAATAATTTTGTAATTTGTTCTATAATTTATTAAATATTTTATGAATTTACCAGTTATGTTGTGAGCAAGTGCTGGAAAAAGTACCGCTTAGCGTTACAAAAGTTAGTTAGTTTTAAAAATTTTGAAACCTACCCCAAAATTGTAATTTTTAGTTATATTTGTGTTAAGTAAATAATATTTTTCTGACTTCGTAAAAAATTATTATAGACCTTACTGAGAAGGAATAAACTCCAAATTCGGTACAATAAAAACTAATTGGGTGATATTATTGTGTAAAGGGTGAGAAATTTAACAAAACAACCTTTACAAGAGTTAAATTTAGGTGTTTTTAAAGTCAAGTGAAGTACGTTCCTTAAAGTTTGCAGTATATTACTTCTAATAACTAATTGACCTATTCTTTGTAACGAAAAGTACCAAAACACCACTGCAAGGATACACAGGGGTTGAATTAACCAAAAACTACTCCCACAATTGATATACATGCATACGTTTTTTTATGCACTATTATAATTCTGATCAGATCGTCATCAGTTGTTTGTAAGATGATTGAAAACGAATTTATTATTACCGTTGTCATGCAATTCATCGTGAAATGAATATGGAATTGTGCAAGGGTTAAAATAATACAAAACTACCCTTAACATTGGAATTTTCTTGCTGTCAAAAATAAATCAATAATAATTCTGTGATTTAGTTTATAATTTATGTTATACATCACAAATTTACCCGTTGTGATGTGACCAAGTGCTGGAAAAAAGAACTCTTTAGCGTTACAAGGGTTGAAAAATTTTGAAACTCTCCCCAAAATTTTAATTTTCAGTATTTTTTTTCGTCAAATGAATGATATTTTTTTACTTTGTATAAAATTATTATAGGCTTTACTGAGAAGAAACAAACCACAAATTCGATATGAAAAAAAACGATCGGGTAATATTATGATGCAGACAGTTAAAAGTTAACAAAACAACCTCTTAATGGCTATTGAACGTATTACGGAGATGAAACAAATAATTCTCTTCTAAGCTTTTACTACATTACTGTCAAAAACAATTTGACGCGCAGTTCAAAACATAAATTCTGAAAAAATGTCTATAAACCTATACATGGGTTGACATAATATACAGCTTTCCCTACGATTAATGTTTTCTTATAATGTATGTTGCACCTTCTGTACCTTCAAGTTTGTATGTATTTGCTCTTATGATTACTGAAAATCAATCCATAAGCAATGCAAATATTTAATACATTGTCCAATCTTTATATTAAGCTATACAGGCTTTTTCATATTACAAAACCACCCCTAAATTAGCATATTTTCGTATTACTTGACACGAAAGAACAACGTTTTTGTTAGTTTGTTAAAAGTATTTTTAACCACGCTTAGGACAAATTAGTCAATTATTTTGTGACCAAATACTGCAGAAAAGTATCATTAAGCTTAGTACGGGGGTAAAGTAAGCCATACGCAACCCTTTTATAAAAATGATTTTTGTTTTTTAAACAAATTTGTAATTTATTTGTACATTTATCTATGATTATATTAAAGGTTGCTGAAGCGAGATGTACCAGTAACTTTACAAAAATTTCCGGTGCACCAAATTTGAATCTGGCTTTACAATTGCTCTGTCATGTGAGGTTTTTAAAACATCCTAACCAATAAGTACAAAAACCACTGTTTTTCGACATAATTGAGGTTATCTTACACCCCACAATATCTATTATCAAAAAAGCTACTAGCAATACATTTTTTTTCAATTCTGTATTAAATGATCTACATATATTTTTTTTTACCGTAGTATAACAAAATAAAACTTGTTACTGCATTGATCTATATGGAAGCAAACATTCAGATGTGGGAAATAAATTTCAAATTGTTATATCTTGGTCACGGAAATAATTTCTTGGCAAAATAAAATTTAGATTAAAAAAAAAAAAAAAATACTTTTAAGCAATAATAGCGGTTTACTTGAAATATAAATTTCTTGTCATGTTGACTAATTTCAAATATGTTCAAATCCAGTATTTTTTGCAATTCTAGGTTATGTTTTTTCAACATTTTGACTCGATATTTATGTTACCTGTATAATAGGTAGAATAGCCTATTTGAAGGTTGTTTTACGATATCTTTCCCCTGTATAGGGGAGAAGTACGATTTCGCTTTTTATCACACCTAATTCCTGGTCAATTTGTTATGAGTATACTCCCTTAAAAACAAATACAGATAAACAAAAAAAATAGAAGTAATGTACTTAAAATTATCCCAACAATATTCAAGATAGGAAAAGTTTTGTACTATTTCAACCCGTTCACAGCTCATCAATTATTTTATGATGAACGGCACGACAATAGTACTAATAAATTCGTTTTCAGTTATCTTAGAAACAATTAATAATGATCTAAGCAGATGTATAATAGTGCGAAAAAAACATATGCATGTATATCAATTGTAGGGGTAGTTGTTGGTTAATTCAACCCTTGTGTATCCTTGCAATACTTAATAATATCAAAATATTTACTATTTTAACATCGGATTCTTAAAAACTTATTTAAATTAGGTGTACTCTAATTTTCTCAGTTTTTGTTAAACCGAGTTTCATAACATTTGAGTTGGAAGTTTCACTTTTACCAGCGGTGCCGAGACCCACACCTGATTTTATTAAAAATTCACTGTGAAAAAAAAACACACTCAAATCTCTCAATTTGCGCATTTTTATTTTATTTTTTTAATTACTTGTCTTGGAGTATGAACGAGTTCTGAAACAGTACCACACCCAGCACTCACTGACATATGTGCGCACTAGCACTATACTTCACCCCGCTATCTTACAGGTCCCAACTTGTAAATTTGCATGTCTGTAGTTAAAGAGTTAAGCTTTTGACTAATGTGAGTTAAGAAAAAAAACACGTACTTTAAGAAAAAAACAGCCTTAATTTCAAAATCGATTTAGAAAAAAAATTTTTACGTAAAAACTATCTGTACTATCTGAAAAAGTAGGTGAAAATCGATCAAGTCATGCTTTTACATTTTTTTAGAACTATTTCCCCTCCGTTGTAAGCGAATTGAAAAGAACTCTATGATGCGAAAAAGGTGCTGCACACGCCACGTGTTGCACTTGGGTTGGACGCACCCATATATTGATGCATAAGGTTGGATAATTCAATCTCTGTGGTTAAATAATTTTTCTCTGTCACCTTTATTGGTTGACTCGCCATGTAGACTCTGGATCCTTTAATTTTTGTCGTTGTCTTCTTTGCATAATATGGCTCCGAGTGCGATTTTACAAGTATCTTTTTTTACTTTGGCCTTGAATTGTTTCTTGTCTTTGAGTAGTTCTTCACCGATAAACCCACATACTTGGAATCTAATTACCGAACGGGTAGGAACAATTTTTAATGTATCATCATATTTTTCATAAATTTATTCAGATAAACGTGTTAATTAACTCCCTGTGTCTAATAATACCTCTAGTTGGACACCTTTTATTTTAATACTTATTTCCGGGCGTATACAACTCTTATTGGTTAATAGATTCCCGTTATGCGATTCTACTAGCAGTGTCCGTCTTAAATCTTCAAACACTGTATTTATTTCAAGATTTACTAAAGACAAATTTTTGATCTGACTTTTATGGCAAATAGGATATTTTTAAATGCGAGCATTTGTAATGGTATCCGATTTCTTATCATCAATCACTTTCTCTTCAAACTGGTTATCAATCAGAAAGACTGCTGGATATACCATAGGTATTAAACGTTGGGCCTTGACTGGTAATTTTCCTTGCATATTCATATAATTGATTGGTTTAAGTTTGGTTTGACGATGTTTTGATTGATTTATCTTTAAAATTCCCCCTTTTGTTATTGTATCTAGTAAGATATCTGCTTAAGAATCTTATAGAGTTTTTGATAAAAAGTATATTCATTTTCCTGATTTGTGATCTCTTGGATTGAATTATCTGAGCTCCCTGAACTCTCCGATGATATGGATTGCTTCGTGATCTCTCTACATACGGTCTTTTTGCAGTGTTATTGTTATGAGCGTTTTGTCCCGAGTTAGTATTGTGGTTTGTATCGTTTATGGCGTTGTTAAATTAATTTGATGAAACTAAGAATTTTATTTTCCCTGACGATTTTCAAATTTTCAAAAACACCTTTAGCTTTAGTATTAAAACTATTGAATGAGTGTATATTAAAAAGTACCTTTTAAGTTTGGAAGGAATAAAAAATATTCAAGTTGTGTTACAGTATAAAAACGTAATATATACTTTTCAGCGAGTTCCTTCCGAATTCATCTGACGAATCAACCCGTTGTCAATTAACACTCAGAAATTTTTTTCCACAGGTATAAATCAATTTGAACACTAAAATTTTTTTACTCAAAACGCTAAGGTTGTCTTTATTATTCAACAGATTTTTTTTGGATGTACAGTGCACTTGATTGTTATTCAAGCTGGGATAAATATGGCTTACGGTACAATTTTGCACGATGGATTAAAAAAGGACTTCTTTTTATCAGTAGACGAAATATCTTGGATAGGTATAAAAGTATTATACTCTTAAGATGTTAATTTTCTCATAATGCAACTATTTATATCGATTACGATTACATGTGTATGTAGTTTGATACTAAAATAGTTTTTTTCGTGTAAATAATATTATTTTTTTATGCCCAACAGCTAGTTTAGTTACTATATCCTTGCCTCTTGGGTCAATTATTGCTGGACCATTGATGGATATGTATGGCCGTAAAAAAATTTGTATAGCCTCTTGCATACCAAGTTTACTATCGTGGATAATCTTAATCAGAGCACCATCATTGGATCTAATTTATACAGCTCGAATAGTCAGTGGTATATCTGGAGGATTATCAACAGTTGGCCTAGTTTATATATCAGAAATAGCACATCCACAAATCAGGCCAATGCTGTTGTGTTTCAATTCTATATTTGTATCTTTTGGCATTTTGATAACTTATTGCTTTGGAGTGTGGCTAACCTGGAAACAAATGGCAATATTTTTTATGATACTTAACATATTTATTATATTTCTATTGTTATTTATTCCTGAAAGTCCCTACTGGATTATGTGTTTTAATAATATAGATTTAAATGAAAAGTTAAATATCTTAGAAAATGTACTACGACGTTTAAACAAGTCTAAAGATGTAAGTAGCATTATGTGAATATGATTCTAATTTTTTTATTTTATACTCTAAACAAAGGAGTACTTATAAAATTATGTATAATATTTTTAAAATTATTTTTTAGATGTATGAGCAAGAATATAAAAGAATTATTGAAGCAACACGAAGTCACAAAAGAAATTATAAAGGAAATAATAATCTTTCGGCTAAATGTTTGAACTTTTTTAAACAGTTACTACTTCCAACTGTTTATAAGCCCACTCTTATTTTATTCATACTATTTTTACTGCAACAGTTGACTGGAATTTATATTATTGTATTTTACGCTCTTTCAGTATTTGAAAGCATGGAAAAGTTAGGAAAAATCAACAAATACGGTGCAGTCGTAATTCTAGGCTTTATACGATTTTTTATGAGTATTATCACATCTTTTTGTAGTAAAAAGTTTGGAAGACGCGCACTTTGTCTTGCCAGTACCTTAGGAATGGCTATTTCTATGTTTTTTTCAGCAATGTATGTTTTTCTGATTTCGTTTTATAACAAAAACGAAATCGTCACTGAAGTTATAGCTAAACAAAAATGGTTTCCACTGATAAATGTATTTTTTTATATGTGCTCAAGCTGTTTCGGATTTGTAATTATTCCTTGGACATTGATAGGTGAAATCTTACCAATATTTGTAAGAGGAATAATAAGTGGAGCTATGGTGTCTATCGCTTACTTAATGATGTTTGGAATGATTAAAGGATTCCCGTACTTGGAAATCAGATTAGGAATGCATAATTTATTTCTATTTTTTAGTATTACCTCATTTATAAGTGCTGCTTTTGTTTATATTTTTGTACCAGAAACTTTAGGAAAGTCTTTTTTAGACATAGAAAAACATTTTAAAAACAGCCAAAGATCCAAGATGCCTTCCGTCACGGCTGATAGCTAAACATTTTTTAATGGCTGAAAAATGTTTTAATAATGATTACTGACAAAGAGGCGACTTTCAAAATGATTTACATAAAACCTATAAAGACAGTCCAGAAAAAAATTGAGGTTTTCTACCTTATAGATGAATCGATCTGATTTTATAACTTTATAATATTATTTGTTAAATAACCAGCTATTTTATAAGAAAAAGGTGTTGACGTATATTCTTGTCATTCCAACGAAAGCTTACAATCCCAACTTGACGATATTGACAATAGTTAATAGAACATTGCACGATCTGATTATTTTATCTTTCTTTCTCAAACTACAATGGATTGTACTAAAATTAATTTTGAATTTTTTTTTGGTGTCAAAAAAATGTGAGTTAGCAATTATATACCGTAAAAATTTACTGAATAAATAACTTAGTGTAAGTCAAAAAAATTGCTAACGATTAGTAGAGTAAAAAATTAATACGATTAATGTAGACTAACTGCAGAAATTTACGTGGAGTGGCGCGATTTTTATAATATTATTTTGAATGCAATTCATTGACAAAGACAGAATTGTTGCAAATTCTTAATTCTAAAGAATATGTCAAGCCTGATTTTCGTGAGATTAATTGTGATTTGGAAAATAATGACGAAAAATCAGATAATGCATTTTTTATTATACATCTGATTTTTGACTTCCTCTTATGATTTTCAATAAATCTTGCGAAGGTTTGGCATGTGTGAACCTCTTTTTCGTAGATAATTTAGCTTTTTGTTAAGTTAATAATTCTACAAAGTTATATAATCAGATCGATCAAGTTAATAAGGGAGGAAATTTTAATTTTCTCTGGACCACCTTTAAGAAATTCCAGCAGTGGCTTAAAATTTCTAAAGAAAAGACCCTTGGCCAGAGATGATTGTTAATCGACGTATACTTGAACACACTATTGGCTCAATTATTTGCATGCTAACCTAAAAAACGACATGGCTAAAGGGGTTGTAGGTTTAAATCTCAGTCTAGTACCAGACTTTTTTGAGAGGATTTTTACTTATTACGAAAAATTTTTACTCTAGGCAGATAAAAAAACTTATTCTTATGTAGAATCTTTCGATAGGTATGAAAAAAATAGTTTTGGGTTTCTTAAAAGCTGAAACCATTTGTTTGTTTAACATTTTATAAGGATTATTGACCACGCTGTTCACAATTAATATGTTTATTGCATAATGCTCACATGATTTAGTTTTCGATCATAGCTCCGTTTCTATTAATATTAGAGACATTTTACGACTTTCAGTTGTTTTGTTGTCAAATTTCCTACAGGTTGAATATTCTGCAAATCAACTGCATTTTTTTATAACATTTTAATCGCAAAAAAGTGTAAAAGAAGTTTTACTATTGAATGAAGTTACATGAAAAAAATTTTTTCGCAATTACAGTCAAATTTCAAAATATTTCAAATCAAAAAAACTACCACATATCTAAAGTGTTATGCTGTAAAATTACTGAAACGTCTCAACAATATCTTAAATTGTTTCTTGGCAAAACTATACAAAAGATAACGTAAAAAGTTTTCCGTAATTTGATAACAAAACATCTAAAGAATGTATGGTAACTTTTTCAAGTTAAAATATGTCACAAAGGACTAAGGTTAAATTGGCTGAAGTTAATATATGTTGTAGATAATGATCTTCTGAAGAAAAGTTTCCACAGGCGCAAGTTTCCACCCGAAAATGAACGGTTTTTGAGTAAATAATTATATAAGTCACCGATTCTGCAAGGTTAGTTTAACAGGCAACGCATTACATCCAATGAACATAGCTCGTTCGATGTACAGATAAGGTAAAAGTACTAGTTACTGGCCACTTAGTAGCTGTTATCAAAAGAACATCATACATTTTAAACAGCTTTTAAAACTTTAACTTCTGTTAGGTATCATTTGAAAGCTATGAATGTATTTTAAGCTATACGATAAATAGAAGTCGTATATCCGACCGTAGACAATAATATTTTATAATAATCTGAGTATGTCAGATGCTTCGGTACATGGCCACTGAAAAAAAAGGTTGCTTTAGCGGCCCAAATTTAAGAGCCAGTAACTGGCCACCCCATGCTAAATGTACATATATCGAGGTGGTCGGCTACTAGTGCTCGCAGAAGTGAGGTTATGTACACATTTTATGTACAAGTGCTCTAGTACTAGGCCACCACTTTTTCAAAATTATTTTTTAAAGTGGCCAGGTACTGGTCGCAGCCAGTAACTAGTGCCTTTACCTTAAGTGATCGAAAATGATTATGTTGAATGCATCTAACATTCTTAACTATCGTTAAGCTCAATATAAAATAGTTCTAGTTCAATCAATAGTAGCGTAGATCATTTGCATTATTGTCAAGAAATCAATAGCCTCTAGTATGAGAAAGCGCTTATCGTAGTTAACCGATGTATAAGTAGTTTAGTTTAGTAACAACTGTTAACAATATTATTATAAGCGAAATGTATTTTGTAATTAATTATAACTAAATTGATCATTTACTGATAATAAATATTTTTCTCATTTAATGTCTTGATTATTTTATTTGCGCTATTGCTTACAGGTATTGTGAGCTTGGATCTCGACTCTACCATTTCTTCCTCATCTAGTCTCCAAAACCTACTACTTGTAGATCCCACGTTATCCTGGACCTTTTCTTGTGGCAATGGATACTGACTCCCGTTAAACATGAGATCAAGTTTTTCTGAGACAAATAACTGGTTCTTACGATACATAAAAGTACTTTTGTTCATACAACTTATCTTTTAAAGAAAAATGAAAACATATTTTTTACGAGATTATAGGAACTTTGTTAATATGCATTACGAGTAATAAACATGGCAAATGTCAACAATGCAATCGCAGACACCACCCGTTATTACACCCTTCTGACGTAGAATTAGAAAAAGAAAATCGTAAGAACACTCAAATAGAGGCTAAAACGAGCAATTATTCGGAAAATTCTCAATCAAAGTCTGTCACGTTGTGACTATTTTGGGTGTATATTTAAAAATCATATCTGTAACGTTAATCAGCGTAAAATTGTCAAAAGAAATTTTAGCCTTTCTCGATGAAGGTTCCACGTCCACAATGATTAGCTCAGAGGTTGTGAATGAAATTGGTTTGGAAAGTACGAATATCAATATCGTCTTGAAAGGAATAGGATCCAAAGCTATTTCAGTTTCGAAGAGAAAAACAAACCTTAAGTTAAAATCTGATTCTTCTTACCATACATTGAAAATTATATTAGTTATAGACAACCTCGCGCTTCCCAAGCAATGGTTAAGTGTTGAATAAGTTAAATATTGCGCTACAAAAACAAAAATTCAATTAGGGATCCCCGAACTATTGATCGGGCAAGATCAAATAGATCTTCTAATAACACGAGGGGTCTTGGTATTGAAGGAAAAAACACTCATAGTCTCACGTTCTCTATTAGGTTGGTGTATGCATGGTCAATTTTCTTCAAATTTCGCACATCAAAGTGGTACCGTTAACGTAATTAAGGTCGAAAATCAGAATAAACCTTGCGATTGTAATGACGAACTAAATAAACAAAACAAAGAGTGCTTTGAAAGCGATTTTTTAAATAACAGTACAAATGACACGGTGAAAGTTCTAATAACGAACGTGAGTTGGAAATTTTCTCTGAAACGAGTCAATATAAAGATAACAAATGGCAAATTGGCCTTCCGTGGAAACCCGATCTAATTTTAAACACTGACGGACGCGCAACCGCCTTTTACCGTCTCAAAGTTCTCGAAAAAAAAACTTAATTGCGACGCAACATACGCAAATTTATACTACAAAGAAATGGACCATTTATTAAAAATGATTATGCTGAAACAGCAAGTGATAACCTTTACTCGAAAAAGTTACGGTTTTTATCACATTTCAGGGTGCAAAATATAAATAAACCCGGTAAAGTTTGTCTTGTCTTTGACGCAGCCGCAAAAACAAATGAAACAAGCTTTAATGATTTGCTTCTTACGGGACCAGATTTACTTAAAAATTTACTAGGCGTAATTATGGGGCTTGGACAACAACCTTTCGCGATCAAAGCCGATTTTCGAGATATGTTTTTCAAAATCAAAATTAGACCTGAGGATCGCTATGCTCAACGCTTCTTGTGGCAAGGTAGAAATCGATCAATTGAACCACAAGAATTTGTAATGACCTCTTTACTTTTTGGAGAAAAATCTTCCCCACGCTTAGCTCTTTTCATTAAAAATTTGAATGCCAAAGAATTCATTGAAAAATACCCTGCCGCACAGCTGGGCACAGCTGGGCAAACAATTTTTCTTTCGAAAAAAATAAAACATCAAACTTAAAATCTCAAATATCGTTAAATTCGAGTGAAAAAGTACATAAAAAAGTTTTAGGCTAACAATGGTTGTGCAATTCCGACGAAGTATTTTTAAAGAATAATAGTAACAAAGATTTTCAATTCGATGTAAACAAAGTCCCTTCAAAATGCGAGTTTTTAAACGCTATCATGACTCTTTTTGATCCGTTTGGTTTTGCAACACCAAACACACGCGTTTGAAAAATTTTAACTTTGTCAAATAAATCGTTGTTACAGACCTCTTGATTAAAAGATTGTCATGTCCAAATTGCATACCTTTTGTGATGCAAGCTCGCGAGCATGGGCGGCTGTTAGTTATTGGCGTTTTGAATTATCCGAGAACTCGTTTCATACGTCAATAATTGCTGCGAAAAGTCGCGTAACTCCAATAAAACCCATTTCGATTCCAAAACTGGAATTACAAGCTGCGGTATTAGCTTACAGACTCGCGAAATTTATTGAAATGGAGTATGAATTTAGAATTTCTAATAAAATGTTTTGGTCTGATACGAAAACAGTGTTATATTGGATTAAAAAAGATCCACGTGAGTATAAGACCTATGTAGCTAATCGTTTGAAAAAAATCCGTGAGATCACTGCGATTTTGGAATGGCGTTAGGTCCCGAGTAAATTAAACCCTGCCGATGTTGGTACGCAGTTTATTCCTGAAGCATTGAAAAAGAAAAGTAGATGGCTTGTAGGCCCTTGGTTTTTACGTGATCAAAAATCACAATGGCCGAAACAAATACTTACTTCATCCAACAGTGAGTATAAAGAAAATGAGAAATAAAAAATGAAAGTGATAGCCTTCATTTCATCTCATGATATTAGTGTTATAGAATTCTCGCAATTTTCAAGTTGGCAGCGTCGTTTACTTTCAGTTGTGTGAGTTTTCTAAGCAGTAGAAATTTTAAAAAAGAGGAACCTTACTTTTTTAGATCTGAAACTGAAAGCAGAGGAATACTGCATTAAAATCAGCCAATCAATTTCCTTTTCGGTAGAACTAAATGCACTGAAGAATTTAAAACCGATGCCCAAAAGTAGTCGTTTACTAACTTTATAACCATTTATCAATCAAAGAGTCTATATTCTCTGTGCTGATGGACGCATTTTGAATTTTCCATAAAAATCGTTTACCGGATCGTGTAATTTTAGATCCAAAAGAAACTTTGTCTCAGCTGTTGTTAAATTATTATCATGAGAAGTATTATCATGGAAGCAGTGAAACTGTTTTAAATGAAATGCGTCAAAAATTTTGGATTCTTCGTTTGAGACAGAATTTGCGAAATCTTATAAGTAAATGCTCAATATGTAAATTTTTACGTGCACTACCAGCTAACCCTAGTATGGGAGCTTTACCTTCAGCTACAATAGCCTTTCATTGCCGTCCGTTTTCTTATTGTAGTATCGACTATTTTGGTCCTCTCGAAGTAAAAATAGGTCGGAGAAGAAAAAAATGATGGGGTGTTCTACTCACGTGCTTGACAATGCGAGTGATTTACTTAGAATTAGCTCATAGCTTTAGTGCCTATTCCGCCACTATTGCATCAACATGATTTATATCGCGTAGAGGCTCTCCGATAGAAATTTATTGCGATAACGGTACAAATTTCAGAGGAATGATTTAAGAATTAAAACGGGCTATGAGTGAAATCGACAAAAATAAAGTAAATGAGTTTTCTGCAAATCATGAGACTCGATTGAAGTTCAACCCCCCAGTCGCTCCTCATATGGGGGATGCTTGGGAGCGCCTCGTTCGTACTGTAAAAACAGCCCTTTCCTATATATTAAGAGAACATGTACCACGTAAAGAAGTTCTGCAAACTATTTTCTGTGAAGTTGAACATTAGGTCAATTCAAGGCCATAGACACATGTATCTGTCGATCCTAGAGATCAAGAAGCCTTAACTCCTAACCATTTTGTAATTGGTTCTTCTTCGGGTGCAATTCATTTTGGTCGCTTAGATTTTCAAGCAGAATATACTCGTAAGCAATTGCTAATAGCCAAAAATTTTTCGGATGCATTTTGGTAGCGTTGGCTTCGCGAATATCTGCCGACACTTTTGCCAAGGAAAAAGTGGCATGAAAAGGATGATCCCCTAAAGGTTGGGGACATAGTTTTAACTTTGGACGATAACGTGGCTCGTAATCACTGGAAGGAAGATGTGATAATACGAGTAGTCGAAAGTAGAGATGGACAGGTACGTCTAGCAAAAATTCGCACAGCCAACACAACTTTAGAACGTCCAGCAAGATGATTGATTCGTTCCGCCAAAGCTTAAATGTTTAATTTTGTCATATTAGGGGGTGGGAAAATGTTCTCGTAATTTAACCTTTTTTTCATCAAAATCATTATTATTGTCGATCTATTTGTATTCTTTTATTTATTTAAGTAAGCTAACAATCAGATTAAGCACATTGAACGTAAACGAGAGTAAGTGTGCTAGGCCACGCCACAATGATCATAGGAATTATCTGCGGGTGCTACTCTTTTCCTCGAATTAGCAGTTGAGCAATTCGAAGAGTTCGGAAAGCACGGGGTGAAGTGAGCTTTGCTTATTCATGGACGGACTTTGAAAGTCAAATGTGAAAAGCTGCCAACTAATACAAATGATTATAAACTTTCAAAGCTTTCTCTTGATTCAATTATTAGCGAGATTGATCTGTAACAGATGTGTAAGACGTTAGAATTAGACGTCAAAAAATTAATTTACAAAAACTACGGCATATTTTGCAAACCTGCAAAATGATTTTTGTTATATTAATTGAGAGCTCCTTATTCTTAGAATTGCATCAAAATATATTGAGCAGATTTTGTTTTATGTAACTCTAACGATTTTCGATTTTTACAATGAAAACGTTATGAACAATATGCAATAAGTTTTTAAAATTATCTTATATGCATGAAATTCCTCAATCAAATTATTGATGGTCATAAAATATGTCTAGTAGCAATATAAGAGAACATTTAAGTAAGAAAGTTTTTGAAAATTGAGTGATTTTTTATAAAATGTTAAATAAACAAATGTTCCTGGCTTTTCATAATCTTAAAACAGTTGTTTCTGTGTTTCTGAGAAAATTTTGCATAAGAATTTTCTTTTTGCTTGAAGTTTTACAGTAAAATTGAGTTTTATTGAGCTTAGGGGCATGGATTTTGAGTCTCTGTTTCACTCATTATGGACTTACTACAAGAAATATTTAACATTTTTATACCCTTCTGGCACTTTATTACCTTTTAGTAGTGAAATTTAATGCAAATTCTCTGATTTATAATTTATACAGATAAAGAAATTAATTGTCCGAAACAATAACTGGGTCAATTAGAATAATATGTAAGACGCAAAATTTCATAACTTCGATGAATTATTTAACACACCTTATATGATTAAAACAGGGTTTTCAGTAAAATATGATTAATCCTGCATAGTTAATTGTAATCGCATGAGAATGGTATTTATAAGATATGTATTTGTATTAAGACAGTGTGCACATCCTAATAAAGAAGATTCATACAAAATAATAAAAAGCTATGTTTGTTTCTTTGAAGATAGTTATAATTTAAAAGTAAATGCAACGTTGTTTCTTTAAAAGAGCAGGATAAAAGACAACGGCAAACGTACTAAAATTAAAAATAAATATACTAGTTATGGTGCAATAGGTGCTGTAACCATCCATTCTTCCCTTTCAGTATGTAGTTGTGGAAATGGAAGACTGAACGTTCGCAGTCATATAGGAGGTCGTCCTGCAGCTTGTTTAGGATACCTTAAGGCAACCATACCGTTTTCAGTCCATATAAATCCTACTGTCACTAATATACATTGCCCAATACTTGGAGAGATTTTTCAAAAATTATTTTACCGCTGATGCAATATGCAAACAGTTTAGGATTTGTTAAATTGTAACGCATCTCTAAAATGTAAAGCATCTCTTCAACAATAATAATTTTACGTATTAAAATAAAAAGATTTATTTGCGTTATTGGACAACTATTCTCGACTGACATAGTAGCTGAAGACTTCTTAAATCGTAAGTTAGACAATGCTGCAATACTTAAACACAATACAAAATAGTACTTGGACAGTACTAAGCAACAGTATCAAGCGACAGTACCAAGCGATTAAAAAGTTTTTAAAAATATTTCATAGTAAGTGCTTATATAATTTTAAGTTAAGAAATTAAATCAGTAGCCTCTATATTTAACTATAAACGTATGTTGGTGGTTCTGAAACATACAATAATATTGCCAGGATGCTAAAGCAATAATGATAAAAATAGGAAAATAATTTTCAGCCGGTGACTAAAAGTTTAGAAGTTTGAAGTTACTTTATCACTGGTATTACAACGAATTTTTTGATAACTATGTATTATTAAATTCATAGGTTCGTATATGAATAAAGGCACTGTTTAAAGGGCTGTCAGTCCTTTAATGCTCATTAATATGATGATACACAGTTATTAAAAATTGCTTTTTATACCAGTAGTACAGTCACACTAGACTTGCGAAAATACGAAAATTTGGAAAACTCGATTCATTTATGTTACTTGTAATCCTGGGCGTAATAGGTTAAAAGATATTATTAAAAATTTGTCTAAAAACACAACTCCTAATGATATTGCTAAGGTTGGTTTCCAAGTTTTTTAAGACAAAATTTAATGAAAATTGAGGTGACATAAAAAAAAGAGATTTTCGGTGAAGTCATGCGATAAATAGCAGATGATTACACAAAAGAATTGAAAAAAAAGTCCACCACATACATATTATCGATTCTTTTATATCAAAGTAACAAGTTTTTATTGCCCAATGACATTGATGAATAGATATCAGCTGAAGTTTTTCTAAAAAAATAAAACAGTACCAAAANATTAATGTAAAATTATACGTCTCTTTTTTTAATTGAGTTTTTGTTTGCAGGAACTGTATTTATTCAATTGTAAACAAATTCTGCAATTCAAGTAAGTCCTAATTCAGTTTCTTTATCTAATTTGTCAATGGAACAGTTAAAATTTTTGGCTTAAGATTTGATTTCTTTCTTCTTTTATTGGTTTTTCTTTTTATTCTTGTTGCATTATTTTTCTCGTATTTATCTCCCTTTTCTTTATAGCTCTTTCTTTTCCTTTTTTTGTTTTTTTACTAAAATCTTTTACTCTTTTTTCTGATTCTTTTTGTTTGAATATCTGCAATAACTAAATCGAAAAAATTGTTTTAACTTTAGCAATATATACTGTTACGTGGGTTTCTCGATGCGGCAATAAATAAAAGCACGACTTGTAGTTAACTTATACTTTATTAGCACTACTTATATTAGAGGAAAGCTGCGCGTGTCTTCCAGTCTCACGGGTCTGATCTTTTCGTTCTCACGTCTCTAGTTAATTTCTCTTTACTCTCTTGCTTCGCTCTCCCTTTCCCATCACTTCTCTTCTTTATTCCCCTAACCTTTGGGCTCAGGCCAGTGGGGGCACACGCACGCATAGCTATATGCTATCGTACGTAACACGTCCAAAGCGACTACGCCAACGTCCTCAGTGTCAAGTCCCCCTGCCATTTAATATAACCAACAACCAACCTTCTTGATTTGTATGTTTGTGATAGAGTAGTGTTCATGGTATGTTGTTTGTGTTGTATATTACTTCAAGTTAAACGAAGGAGAGTGGTTTCAAGCACCATGTTCCTGTTTCTCCGACTGGTTTACTTCGCTGTATCTTACGTGTACACATGTTTGTCTATATTTGCGCACTTCCCTCATACAAAAAATGTTGTTTCAAAATTCTCTTAGCCATTATGGTACATAAATATTCATTTGCATATGTTTTTCTTGTTTTTTTTCTTATATATATATTTACTTATTAGCTATACAATGATGAATGAAAACAAATTTTTTCGCATTAACTAACAAGTAATTGCTACATACTAATATACTTGTTAATTTTATACTTTTTTCATTTGGTCAGGAATGTCAAAGGCTTACTGCTTTAACCTATTTATGGTATTGTTACTAATGTACGTCTTATTCCTATTCTTATAATAAATTTTATCATTGCTATAGCGATTCTCATTGTTATTTTTATTACATACCAAAATTTTCACTTTTTTTTATTGTATTATTTCGCTTATCATAAACTACGTATATTTGACGATACCTGGTGCTTCAAAAATATTGTGGTGATAAGAATATACTTACTATTATATACAAGTTACAATATATTTGCAATTTTGTTTGCTTTCTGCATATTTATTTTATTATTGATAAAATGGTATTAGTAATTATAACCAATTTTTATTTATGATGGTTATCAAAGGTCAAGGATATACTGCTTTAACTTGTTATGATTATTGTTATTAGTACTGATTGCTAATTTCATCATAGACGTTATTATTATAATAGATATTCTTATTATTATTCTTATTATGTATACAATTATCATTTATTTTTTTATTTGCTCCTGATACCCGGCTGTCCCTTCTGTGAACGATGGCTTAACACTTGGATGATTATTAGTTGGGATGTCGTTAATCTACCCTCTGTGGAGTTATTTCTACTCCGTGTGCCTGTAATTATTCTCGATGAATTTAGTAATAACGGGGACCCCCATTTTCAAAAACCTGAATGATCCTGCAGCTGCTCTTAATAGTATTTCCACCGCCATCCACGAATAATCCTTCCAGTCTGACAGCTCTTCTTTTATATATGCTACCTCGTATTCTTTCGATGTTTTTTTATTTCGTATGTCCTACTCTATTTTCGCTGGTATATTTTTGTTTTTTAAATCCTTTAAGAACTACAGGAGAGAGAGTGAGGCCAAGAAAAGGGAGCGGTTGTCCGTATGGCTATGCGTTATCTTCGTTTACGTTCTATATGAATTTTTCTTTTCTTGTATCTATGCTCACGGACATATATGTACCTGAAAAATGGTTTACTCGAGTATGATGCAACCCAATGCATTATACCATTCGAGAACCGTGTGCTTATTTTCAGCTGCGAGTGTCCACTCTCTTTACAAATGTCTATTTTCTATTTTTTGTTATGGCATACGCTATGCGGTGTACATATATCTATTTCTCGCTATCCCATAACGGCTACGCTTCCTTATTGCCGCTTGCGTAATTTTTTTCTTAGTTTATCGTTATTTTTTTTTTTTAATTTACTGTTTTTTTAATAATTAATTTTTTTCTTTTATATTTCTTCATTCTATACATATTTATAGACTCCTTTCACTTGCTCTTTTGTCATTCAATAATATTGAAATGCAAATATTTAAATAGTCATACTCCAAACTACCAAGTTTGCATTTTAATATTTTTTTTGCATTCTCTTTGGTAATCGAATAAGTACGCTTTATCAATATATTTAATTATTATTACCCTTTAACAGAGGCGAGTTTGAAAAGACTGTCAATCTTGTACTAGATGCTCAATTGACTTATATTGGTCTAGTACTATTTCCTATTCTTAAGATTCTCCTGCTCCCTTCCTTTTGTTCTTGTATATCATGCATGAAAGGGAATCATGATGGAGCCTTATTGATTTCAATGATTTGATGGCGCTAGCATCCATTCACTGCAATTATTGTTTTCCATTTTCTTCTTTCCCTTATTGTTAGCTTGGCTTGCAGCTCTTTGTCGATTCGTACGCTTTATTTTGCGTACCGTACCACTATGTTTGCGCGGGTGGGTCGCTACTCGACCACCTTTCCTATTTTTTTTCTTCGCTGCATTACCTAGGTCGTTTGCCGCCACCTTCATTTTTCCGGATCTTTGGTGTATCCCACGGCCTGAGTTTGCTGGGTGAGCTCATTTTAGCAGGGGTTGTTGGTGTTGTTTTCGGCGGCATTGCTGGTTATTTTTCGAACACCACTTTGGTGTGCGGGTAATTCTTTACGTTCAAAGTTTTTTTTTTTTTTTTTTTTTTGCTTGTTTTGTCTCCTCTGGATACAAGGGTCAGCTAAAGGAGTTCACTGTGCAGCCCGTGAGCCTCCGTTGGGTTACGAGAATCGCTTTTGGTTGCTCCAGGTTCCTGTCTATGGAAGGATCTGTGTGAAATTTTTGGGGATAGTGGGATGCTCTTAGATTATTTATCTTCAAGGAAGGAAGAGGTGGTCTTTAAACGCCATGGATGTGATTGTTTTAGGGGATCACAGTATCCAACAATATTGACAGAAAGTTTGGGTAACCTGGAATCCGATCAATTTTTTTTTTCATCTCCTCTCTGCCTTACGATTTTTTTGTTTGTTTGTTTCATCCTGCATGCTCCATGCTTACAGATTAATTTTTGTCATGTTTATTTGTGTTATACAATTTTTCGTTGATTGTACTCTTATATTGGTTATACTACCTGTTTATTATCTTATTATTATTGTTATCATTATAGTTACTACTATTATCCTTATTATTTACATTATTCTTATTATTATGATTCTTATTATTACATTTTTATAGTGACATTTTCCGTAAAAGAATGCGATGCACGCATCTTGTAAGCCCTATTGTTCCCATTTTATTTGTATGATACTGTTGTGTTCCGTCATCTTTACCAGTATGAATGTTTGTGCTTTCATTGTTTCTTCTGCCCTTATGTTATTGTTTATTTACCTTCTTCTATCATTATTATTATTATTATTATATTTATTGTTATTATTATTGTTATTCATGTTATTATTATTACAACTATTATCGTTGCATTATCGTCAGTGACTTGCACTTTGGGTCTGGTGGTGGGCATGATGCGCTTTTCGTTAGCCTTATTACTTTCTTTTTTTCGCTCTCTATGTCCTGTACGTGTTCTTGTATAAAATTTCTCTTGTTTAATTTAACTGTTTTTCTTTTTAGTTTAGAGAGTAATTATGCTAGTTTTGCATAACCTTTAATGAAGCGGTAAGAGTACTTTGCTAACCCAAGTCCTTGCTTCATTTTCCCCGGATTCGTTGGTTTAGGGAAATATCTTACCGCTTCTATTTTTTCTGGATTCGTTTGGACTTGGCCATTGTTTATAATATATTCAAGTACCTTTGCTTTTTTTCTAAGAAATCGACATTTTTTTAGCTCTTTTGTGAGGTTTGCGTCAGCTAACCATTTTAAGAGCCTTCTGAACCTTATCCCGTCTTGATCCGAATTTTCGGCGAGTACCATGATGTCATCCATGTATACTTTCATCTCACGCCCTTGTAGGCCCACTAGTACCAGCATTATTTTCGCATGAATATGCTTGGAGAGTCTATGAATCCCATCAACATTCGTTTATATTGGTAGTGTCCGTTTGGGCCTGAGAATGCTGGTTTATGAGCATCCTCCTTGTGGATTTCCACTTGAGAAGACCTGTTTTTAGAATCTACCACAGTTATATGTTTTGCAGCTGCCAAGTTATCTAAAATTTCGTTCTGGAATGGCAACGGATAGCTCGTACCGACTGTTATCTCGTTTAGTAGCCAGAAGTCTGTTACAACCCTCCAGCGATTTTCTTCGTTTGATACCACGTTTTCTGGGATTATCCACATATTTGAGTAATATGGGGACTTAAGGGATTATATTTTTTTTTGCTGTAATAGCTTATCTATTTCTATTTGCATCTATTCCCTTCGTTTTATTGGATACCGTACTTTTTTGCAAACGATTGTTTTCTCTATTGACATTATTATTCTATACTTCAGTATGTTTGTAGCCTTTAGTGGCTCACCGTCCAGGCCAAATATGAAAAGATTATATTTTATAAGATTTCAGATATCGTCTAGTTGTTTCATGTTGCAGCCAGCTGTATTGATAATTTCCATTATTTTATTTACTCGTATCGCTATGTCCGATTTTTTATTACCTCTAGGATTATTAATGTCATTATTTATACTGTAATTATTTTTAAAACTCCTTATGATTTTTTCCTCTAAAACTTTATTATCTTTCATATTTTATCCAAGTTTTTAGTATTAAAAAGCCTAATCATGGCTTCGTTTAAACCATTAGCGTCGTCACCAGCGATGCTAAATGGTTCCGCCACTTGTATAGTTTTACACTCTAAAAAATCTACCTCTGGTATTGATACATCGATTTATTTGTCTGTTATATTTATAATTTCCATCCAAACTTTAGTTATTTTATTTTCTCCTGTAAAACTACCAAATAGAATTCGTTCTTTTCTGTTTTGTAGAGGGACCCAGCCAACTTGAAGGTGGCTACTTTCGTCTTTCACGCGCGCAAATATTATTTTCCTTGACTTGGAAGGGATTTTTAAATATTTCGGTTTTAATGGCAAGATTCTGATGCCTTTTAATCCTAAATAATTTTCTTTGCCACTTATGAGGCCATTATATAACGTTAAAGTATCCTAGTCAATAATGCCTCTATCTCAATCGAGGAGTCATCTGAAACTGCATGCAGAGTAATTATGATACCGTTGAGAGCTATTAAAGTCGTCCCTAACGTGCTCCGTTTGTGACGCTAGTTATTTAGACTTTTTCTCTGCTTTCTATGCATGTGTCTGTATTAAGACAGCTTTTCTTAACAATTGCTATTTCAGAACCACTGTCTGTGTAGAATTTCGTGCTATACAATTTCAGCTTAATGCTGCTTAAATTACTGGTAGTGGTGTGCTTTCTGTACTCAACATGTTTATCCTACGGAGAGGTAGATTCATATTTTCACTAATGCTTTTTTCGTCAGCTAAAGGGCCTGTAGCCATAGGCTCACATTGACATATGTTCCCTTCCTGTTTATTCTTTGTAACGTGGTAGCTAAAGCTATCACGTTACCATATACCTATATTTTTGGGCAAGTCATCGATGACTACTAAGTCCTTTAACGATGTATATATTTGGTATACAGATATATTCTTGACACATTAATTAATATGTGTTGTTGGTGCTGCTGACTGCGATCCAAGAGGAGAGAAAAGAACCAAAGGCCATGAGAGAAGTTTAATGTGTGTGAGGTATGGTTGAGTGAGTGCATGGGTAGGAAAGAGAAGGGAGATGGATAAGCTCGCTATGCGTCGGGAACAAACCAAGAGCCAGTTCGTTGCGTCAAGGACTTAATTTTTTAAAACTCTAACGATTTACCGGTTTTTAGGAGCGTTGGAGATTGTGAGATGCAAAGGAAGAGGCGTGCGCACCTATGCAGACTTACTGCATAGCGCAGTCAGTATGGTACGAGGCATCAGAGAGAGCAGAGCGTCGAAATCAGAGTCAAGAATGACAGGGAAGATGACAGGTGATAGAGAGAATAGCAGAGAGAGAGAGAGAGAGAGAGAGAGAGAGAGAGATAACCAGAGGAAGAGGGTATCCAGTAAGAGGACAGCTGCCGCAAAGAGAATTACTGGAAGCTAGTGGTGTGATCGAGTCACCACCGAGACTGGAACGAGCCTCATGTAGCTCAGCGTGATTGTGAGGACATTATAAAGGTACTGGGCATTGTACACTAGATCGGGTACGAGAATAGAGGTATCCGGGTAATCTGAGCGAAAGAATGTGAGAGTACATGTGGGGACAAGGTGAATGTTAGAAACGCGTGAGTGTGAGCGAGATTTTTTAGGTTAGTAACGTGCGCGAGGATGGTGGCCGTTACAAAGTGTGCATGATATGGTGCATCTAGGTGTATGCGTGAGTATGTAAGGCTGATGCAGGCCTCTGACAGCCGAGACAAGAAGAAGTTTGACAGCAAGGATGGCCAGAACCTATACATTGAGTGGCATACTGACCTTAAAAGCACCGTGTATTAATACTTATATTTATAGAGAAAAGAGAAAAAGAGAAAGAGAAAAAAAGTTTGTAATATTCGAGAGTATGTAGAGGAAAAACAAATAGAGTGAGCGCGCTATGAAGTTAATATCAGTGATTGGGTGAATTTGCAATTAGTGCCTCCATTTTCCCCTTTCTAATTTTCGTTTAGGTTTGGCGTTCCGGAGCCGAACACCTGTGACCTCCTGGAGGAAAAAAATCCAGTGGTAGATACTTTTTAAGTGACGTAAGTAAGAGAATGTTTGTGACAGGATCCGTGCGGCTGTTTAATGGCTGAAAAACCTTCGTCACATGTTAGCCATTTGAGGAGCCTGCTCGGGGTCTATTTTTAGCGGTACTTTAATTTTTTTCCTTTCCGTATGCTTATTCTTGTATGATTTTTTGCTAGATTTACCTCCGATGCATATTTTATTTGACTTCGTTGGCTCATTCTCTCCTTCGGCTGCTTCCGTCTCATTATTACGCTCTATCTCTTTTTCTATTCTTGGGGCCCACTTGGAGCTTGGGGAGCACGACGAGCGTCTTGCGAGTTTAAATGCTCTGTTCTATTACTATTTTTTCTTTCGTCAAGTGCATTATCTGTTTTATTCAAAGGTCCTCTGTTGTGATAATTGTAGCCCCTGTTATAGTTATTATAATGATTTCTGTTGAATCTGTCGTCACTCCCATTGTAGCCTCGGTTGTTCTGATAACTTCTGTTATTATCATAACTGTTATAATTATTTCTACCGAATCTTCCGTCATTCTTGTTATAGATTTAATTGTTCTGATTAAACCTATTGTCATTTTAATAATAATCATTATTATTGCTGAATCTATCATTGCCCCTGTTGTAACCTCGATTGTTGTGGTTGTTATTATGGGAGCAATTATTATAATTATTCCTGCAAAAGCTGTCGTTGCTCCCAATGTAACTTTGGCTGTTTTAATTATCCCTGTTATCACAATAATTATTATAATTATTTTTACCGAATCAATTATCATTATAATAATTATTATTATTATTACTGTTGCTCAATCTATTATTGCCCCCGTTGTAACCTTGGTTATTCTGATTGAACCTATTGTCGTTATAATTATTGTTATTATTGTTGCTGAGTCTATCATTGCCCCTGTTGTAACCTCGGTTTTTTTGGTCGTTGTTATCGTAGCAATTATCATAATTATTTCTGCCAAATTTGTCATCGATCCTGTTGTAATCTTGGTTATTCTGATTATTCCCACGCAAGTTTTGCTTGTCGTAAAAATTCTCTTTTCTTTTATAATTGTTGTAACATTCCCGTGGATTGCTTCAAATTATTTTCCCTTTTCGGCATCTCTCGCCAACGTGCGGCACTCACTCGTGCCGTGTCCCTTTCGTCTACAGTACGCACAACTCGGGGTTGAATTTTCGTGACTATTGGTTGCTGTCAATTTTTTTTTAGTATCGTTCCTTGCCACCGTATCACGTTCCCACTTATCAAAATTTTATCTTTCTGTGCAAGTATACCTATTTTTTAGTTCTGTCAAAAATTTATCTGTTGTCAAAAATTGAGAAAATTGGGAAACAAACTCGCCCACCCGGCTTCGTAACCTGTTTGCAAGGATTCCAAAAAGAAACTTTTCGTACAGTGGTCCTGCTGTAATAGCTACCGTTCTGGTCATTTGCTCGAACAATGAGAGTTTTACTGAATCGCCATCGAATATTGGTATGTTGTTGGCGTGTTGGCTCAATGTAGCTAGCGACTTTTGTAATCCACTTGTAAGAGTTTGATGTAATATGTATTTTGGCAGTTCTATAACGTTAGTTTGCATATATTCCAACCTATCGCCAATTTTTCGTGAATAACATATATTTACGAACTCGCATGCATCCGTTCTCTTACGTATGTTACAATTTTCAGCAAAATTGTTATTCCTATCTGTTCCTATCTGTTGCGCAACAGTTTAAGAAAACGGGAATTGGTCCCAAGTATTCAATTTATTTCGTGTCCCCTCCCTGCTTGTGTTAGGTGACGACTTGCGTAAATTGATAAATTTTTATTTTTATTCTATTTTATTCTGTTATATTTCATTCCCAATGATAAAATTTTAAGACTCTTTACAGAGTCATACTCAACGAGAGTTGTCGCCGAACAAAGCTGACTGTGTACTTCGTGGCTCTTGGAAGTGTCAAGTGACAACCGAAGCGAGCAATGAAGCCTAAACACATGAAGTCAGCAAGTACCGGCCCCATAGCAAGTAAGACGAAGAAGTTTTAACCAAAACTTCGTGCAAGGTGCATTTCTTTGCGCAGCGTTTTAGTTAGTAGCCCGCTGCCACTCATCTGATGCAGACGTTAATAACTAATATTAAAAGATTAACCAGAAGTTCCGTCTTTTCTCTGTTTCCTTTTATATCTATACAAGTAATGTGAAGTAAAGTGACACAAAACTAATTATAAAAAGAATGTGAATTATTATAAAATGAATAATAATAAGTCTAACGGAAAGAGGAAGTACAAGTCATCCAAATTGGTCATCTGAATTAATAATTAGTGGAAAGAAAGGTAAGTTAACCTGGATATTATATTCAACACTCTACTTCTTTCTTCCTTTTTTTAAACAAACAAATAGTTGGACTATCTGCTGTCCCGCAGCCTGTGGAAGAGCGTGAAGCTGTAATCCACATTTTTTGGTTTGAAGCTGAAAATAAACTTAAATAACATTAATTGTTATTTAACAAAATTGGTAGCAGAGCGTGGTTTATGGTCTCTAGCTATTTGTTTGTTTATTATATATACTCTTATTACTATCTTTCTCTTAAGAAACACCAAACGACATTCAATGAAGCATTTTAATGAATGACGCGTAATACCCCATACAGTGCACCGTGCGCGGACGCGTATATGCTGTGCTTTTGCGGATAGCATGGTATATGTGGTATTTCGTTATGACTGAAAAAAAAAAAATAAATAAATAAAGTAAATATAGAAAATAATAAATATAATACTACGTTAATAAATGAACGGAAAAATAAATGAGAGTTAACTGTCATTGAAACAAAAAATAAATAAATAAATAATAAGATAATATTGTGTTTTAAATGATAATAGAA
>NW_019380845.1:85969-156181 GCF_000648655.2 Copidosoma floridanum
CATAATTATAAGTTAATTCAGTTATGCTCTATATTCCAATTTGAAGCAGTATTTATTTATTTTTTAACAGAGGAGCAAGTATTCAAAAGATTTTAACTTTATTATATTTATAGATGTAAGGTTTAGAATCTTTTAATTTCCATCCATAACTTAATGCAATTATTGTAAAGTAAAATATTTTTCTAAGGAAAATGATAATATTCTAATATCTAAAAACATATTTTACTCAAACACTATAAAATGATATATTAAAAGCAATATGACTGTGAATTTGTTTCTACAAATCCATGTTTTTGGAACAAAGTTCCTTTTCTCGCGTTATGAGTTTTGGGCGCATAGGGGCTAGACCGATAAAAGTGGAACAAGACTTTTTTCCGACCCCACTATAGTAATACAGCCATGTATTGAGCTATATACATTGCCGTAGGCAGCTCTCGTTCTCTTCATGCGGGTGCACCGAAGAACCCGACGGCTATCTTTGGTTCGGCTTCCTTCGATTGTACTCGACCAGTATCTCATCCTCCCCATACCGCGCTCTGTCAGCACTATACTTACACATGTACAGCGGGCGCTATAATCATATGCGTATAGCTTGACTCAACATTGAACGTATTAGTATCTTCCCGCTTCCCACACCCCGCGCTATTGCACAGATTGCACTGGCTGTAAGAGTAGCTGTTTAGTTTATTGCCTGAAAAAAATACGATTCAATCTCATGTTTTTCAGTAAAGAAAAAATTGGTTATTTCCCTACAGAATTTCCCGAGGAAAACAGAAAAAATACTTTTGTCTAAATTAGAAGTTGACTTTATTTATTTATTAAACAAAATTTTTTGTATGGGGTGTTTGTCGCTTCTTCATTAGGTAAATGTTTGCGCATGCAATTATGTATGACTACAATGTCCTTAAAGTTTTCGATTTAGTAATAATATCGATACGTACAAATTATCTCTTTGAGCGCGTATTTCCCTCGGGGTTATGAGTATAGTATAGAAGAAACAATGAAAATTTACTTACCAGATCCCTGTCACGATGGTTAGTATAATGATGTTCCAGTGAATATCCATAAGTTGTCCTTAGATCCTTCTGTAAGTTGAACTGCCTTCGCTTTTCCCTGTTGTTTCCTTATTTTGAGTCATGTATCTCGTGCCCTGTCTGTGGCTGCTTTCCGGACTTGGCCTACTGTATTCGCTTTTTGTTTGTATTTCCCTTAGTTCAGTGATTGGTAGTTGCCTCTAGTATTCTGGTCAATTGGTTCGCTGGCTTGATATGCAATTATTCTCTCTTATTGCTGTACTGGTCTGGTAAAACTATTGATTAATTTTTAAAAATTATTTTTCCCTCTTTTTCTCTGCTTTCTCAAGTTTTCTTATACTGTGGTGCTTGACACACTGAATTTGGCGTCTGGCACTTATTGACACTTTCTTCTACGATGAGCGATATTTTCCATTCGCCTGGTCTATTCGCTCTTACGTCTTTAGCTAATTTCTCTTTACTCTCTTGCTTCGCTCTCCCTTTCTCATCACTTCTCTTCCCTAGTTCCTTACCCTTGGGCTTAGGCCAGCGAGGCGTACGCACGCATAGCTATATGCTATCGTACGTAACAGTACTGTGTGCTGTTGCTTTTAGTTGCAACTGAAATGACAGTACAATATGTGAAGCTTATTAAAATTTGCATGATAATTCAAAATACGTACAAGCACTAGAGTCAAATTCTTTGTTTGGATTTAATTTTGTATCCTTTTTTTTTCACATTCAGAGACTTGTTTTTCTTCAATGTATTATTTGCAGGATTTAGTTTTTGGGAAATATAAGTCATCTTACTCATAGAAACATCAAAATGGCGTACGTTTTCTAGATCCAGAGTTAAAGTTTTAGTACTACTTGTACAAGCCATTCTTAAATCTACAATGTCTCTTAATAAAAAATTATCTATTGCTAAATAAGTATCTTAATATTCAACCTTCAAGATGCATTAAAACGAGTCGCAATTTTGTTCATGGTACTTAAAAAATGAAAAATACTTATTTCTTTATTTAAGCTGCTGTTAATATCTTGCGATGCGTTAAATTAATGTTATTGGTGTCATCTGAAATAATACTGTTATCAATATCAATAAGTAACGTCACTATGTCAACTAAATTTTGACTGTCTTAAGGCTGTGTTTACTAAAAGACGAAAAATTACATACTATTTGAAAATAATTAATTTGTCTTATTTTATTATAAATAAAATATCCCATACCCTTAGCATTCACAGTGTTCAATGTTCGGTTTGATGGATTTCGTATGGATATGTCATCGTCAATGCCTATTGTATCGATTATATGATTATCTACTCGATCGTATATCTCAATTTCATAACTTGGCTACGACAATTCAATTTCAAAAGCTGTGTCCATATTTTAAAAGTTTTATTATAATTTATGCCAAATAAGTTATTTACTTTATTGATTTCCAGTGACTCTGATTAGTTGTTAAAGATAGAAGCATCTGGGATGCTACCTGAGCTAATTAAAATCGTATTTTATTTATCGTATCTCCAATCAAATTAGAATAGTCAAACATAATTACTTTAATAGGTGCAGCTGATTCTTCTAGTGTTCCAGATTTAAATGAAAATACATCGCACAGAAGTACATCGATATCTCAAAATTAATCTTTTGTTGATCGTGACGGGGACTAAAGTATTGTAAATATATACAATACAAAACTAAACATTAAAAAAATCAAAGTTTTGTCAGCCTGGTTTGTAAACCTCATCAAAATGTTTTATTAAACTAAACAACAGACAAAAAGGAACAAAATTTAAATATACATACGTCCGTTACTATGTACTTGGACATCATCGGACTATATTGGACTATACGGTCGTGCAAAATAAAGCAATAAGCTGATGTATTGACAAGAAAATTTGTATGCTACTCAAATTCTAGCCTCACATCTACTGGAGCATTTTTTAATGAGTCGTTTTGTTTGAAACAATCAAGAATGATAAAAAGTATTCGATTGAGAAAGTGATGTTTGCGCAGTCAAAGTGCACAATCTTTGCCATAGTATAAATTTTGAAAATTAGCATACATATGATATAGTAATGCTTACTGATTACACGTTATATTAAGATTCAGATCACCATAAGAATAATATTTTGAATTTAAGAAGAGTTTCTCTTTTTTTATATTACAGTGATCTTACTAATATACAAAAGCAAAGTCGCTAAAACCGTTGTAATCGCCAACCGATTTTGCTGAAATTTTGGGTACTGATTCTTGATGGTTCCGAGATGGTTTTAACACAGTTTTTTTCTTAAAAAAGTTAATAAAAATAGCGATAAACAAGCTGAAAGTTTTACTAAAATGAGCTTGCTTTGCGCTTTAGTTCAGTAGGATCCACTAAGTGGCACTGAGGTAAAACTGTAGCCACCCGCAATCAAAGATAGTAAAAAGTGGTTATAAGGTGCTTCATCAAGTTTGCAATTATTGTAATCGAGCATTGGCAGTACATCTAGAACAGAGGTATTAGTCGTGCAGCTGGGTATCCCGGCTACCAACGACACTCTTCTCCAATGAGTTAGCGACCTACGTCCAAATCTACTCTGAGCCAGCAAGATTATCGAGTGCCACAAAAAAATAGGCATTCTGAATGCGAACGTCTTCGGCGCAATACTAGGAGACGTTCAGCCCAAGCACAACCTGCTCCAACACTTCAGGGTTTCATGGCTGTTCTTTCAATGGACTCAGTGCTACCAGAGCAGCTTTTGCTACAACAGCAAACCAAAAAAAAAAAATCCTGAAGAGTTCGGGCAGCTACATCCACTGGAAATGTCATCTGATACCTGCTCAGTGGTTCGTCCCATCAGAAGATACACGGAGAAAATGTTTTTCCAGGCTTACTTCTCCGACCAAAAATGAGCAGTTGGTAATCCGAGGAACTGTCAGAAGACGAAACATTATTCAAGGGTCCAGATACTTGAGCTCCACGATCGCCGTCGACTGAGCCAAGTTTATATGTATTGTTCTACATGGTTGACACGGGTGATTCGAGCGAGTTTCTAAGCTCCACCAATTATACGACTCTTTGCAATACCCTCTAATGTTTGTTTTTGAAGTAAACGGATATTCTATTGATATACCACTTAACAGTCTTCTAAACAAAACTGTTTCTTGCACGTAATTCTATTCTTATTGATTTACGGCGAGAATTGACAGTTTAAACTACCTGCTATAGTATAATAACTTACTAAATCAATTTGTGGTGGATATAATAGCGAAAATGATCACAGAGTGTTTTCTCTACTTGCGAACACATAAAAAACAACTGCGTGCCGAAAATTACATTCATTTACGAAATGCCGCAAATAATGACAGTAATATTCGTGCGTTTGGACGCCCATGTTTATTCATTACCTCCACATGCAACCCTGAGTGGTTGGAAATAAAAAAAGAATTACACAAAAATTAAAGGCCTTCAGACAGGCATGACATTGTTTCAATAGTTTTTTACTTGAAACTATGAAAATTTATAGATGTCCTTACTAAAAAAGCAACATATGGCAAAGATGATGTGGATCTACTGTGTCAAATGGCAAAAACGAGGCTTACTTCACGTGTACATACTTTTATGGCTTAAAACAAAAATTAATATAATTATAGCTAAATTACCAGATCATTAACAAGATCCCTTGCTATTTATTTAATGAAAAATGTACAAAAAAGTATCCTCGAAATTTCTTAAGAGAAACACAAACTGCAGATGACGGCTACCCAATGTATTGTAGAAGAGCTCCTGCAGATGAAGGTCATAGTTCTGCAGTTATAATTCGTGGTAAAGTTGTACCAATTAATAATCGTTGGGTTGTACCGTGCTCACCTGTCTTATATCGATGTTTCAATGCTCACATTAATGTCGAATTTTGTCATTTAGTGCAAAGAATTCAATTTTTTAGAGGCCCAACTTCATTTGAGTACTTGAAAACCGTTGAGGGTGTTACTTACGCAACTTTTAAAGCTGCCTGCTATGCACATGGTTTATTGAACAATGATGATCAATGGAGAAAAACACTTCCAGATGCTACTTTGTTTGACAATCCATTTAAATTACGTGACTTATTTGCAATTATTTTAGTTTTTTGTGAGCCATTGCAACCTCAAATTTCGTGGGATATGTTCAAACAACAATTATGCGAAGATATTGTTTATTCTCGACGAATTTAACTTTATTATTTTGGAATCAAATTCTTTGGAGAAATATACAACAAAGGTTGAATTGAAATTAAAGACACGTTTATCTCTCTTTTAGAAAAAAGTTTGGCCGCATTTGGACTAAACTCATCAGTTCGAGATGAACTCTGTACTTATGATCCATTTAAGCATTATATCAGACATGGTTACGATTTTAACTATTTAAATAATTTCGTTGAGCAAAATCTTCCAAAGTTGGTTCCAGATCAACGACAAGATTTTAATTCTATAATTGATAGCGTCTCGAATAAAAGTAGAAAAATCTTCTTCCTAGATGCTCCTGGAGGCACTGGAAAAACATTCCTTATTGATCTAATGTTGGCCAAAGCAAGATCTGCTGGAAAACTTTCCCTTGCTGTTGCATCTTCCAGCATTGCTGCCACTCTCTTGAGTGGAGGTAGAACAGCTCACTCCATTTTTAAGCTCTCATTATGTATTTTTTCTGGAGAAGATTACACATGTCTGATACGCAAAAATGGTTCTCTTAGAAAAATTCTTCGAGATACAATATTTATCGTATGGGACGAGTGCACAATGAGTCACAGAGCTCATATTAAAGCAATTAATAGAACTTTACAAGATTGAAGATTAAACCCAAACTTAATGGATGGCATCATATTTGTTTTTGCTGGTGATTTTAGGAAGACGTTACCAGTAACTCCGAGAGGAACTAGAGCTGATGTCATTCAAGCATGTTTAAAATGATCGTTTCTCAGGCATTATGTAGTGTCTCTTCACTTTAGTACTAATATGAGAGCACATCTCTGTGGAAGAAATACAGAATTTCCAACACAGCTGTTAAAAATTGGTAATAGCACGATGGAAAATGAAAACGGTTTTATCACCATCGATCAATCAATTGGAAAACTGGTAACAACTGTCGATAATCTCATTTCTGAAGTTTACTCGGACATTGAAAATTTGTCTAACAAATCGTACCAATGGTTATGTGAGAGAGCGATAATTTTACCAAGAAATGTTACAGCAGAGGACATTAACAACAATATTCTTCAAAAGTTTGCAGCTAATTTCAAGAGTATCTCTCTATTGATTCAGTGATCGCTACTGAAGATGTTGTTTTTAAGAGAAGAGAGAAGAAAGCTTTTAAATTCCCTAATACCATCAGGATTTCCATAAGTTGAGTTTGAAAGTTGGATCTCCGATTATGCTACTACGTAATCTTTTTACTCCCGAACCTGTGTAATGAGACCAGACTTTAAATTAAAACTTTGCGAAATAATGTTATAGAAGCTACTATTTTAACAGGTTCAGCATCAGCACAAATAGCTTTTATTCCTAGAATTCGGTTGACACCAACTGATTTACCTTTTCAGTTCAAGCGCTTATAATTCCCTGTTAAAGTTTCTTTTGCCATGACAATTAACAAGTTGCAAGGACAGACTTATAATTTTGTGGGTGTAGATTTAAGATCAAACTGCTTTTTACATGAACAATTGTATGTTGGGCTTTCAAGAACTGGTGATCCGCATCATCAGATCTTTTTAATTCCTTCTGGAAATAAAACTAAAAATATTATTCATATGGAAGTTTTGTGATTAAAAGAATAAATTAAAACTATATGTTTTATCATTTTTAAATCTTTACAGCTTTATCAAATAACCCTTTTATGTATTATTAATAACATATTATAATTTTCATGTTTCAATAACGTAAGAAAGTGCAAATCGACGGCTCTTAGGGCAATAACTATTTTATGAGGTAAGGAACGCACTTTTCAACATCGCTATATTTTTTTTTTTACTTACATACAGCTTTTTATTCAATCAAAACTGCATGGATTTCCAACAAAAATTTTTTTAATTACAATTTTTTAATATTGAGAAGTGTCAAGAATAGATATAAAATTTTCAACTGAAAATGTTTTACATAACACTACGGTGTTTCATTCAGTGAGTCTCGGACGAAGCTGAGAACAGGGGTCTGCTAGTCAAACATACTAGTGCTTACGTTTTTCTGATTTTTACGCTTAGTTTGAAAGGCTAAGATAACGTAGCGTGGCTTTTCCAACTGATTAGATATTTTAACTGACCATATATGTTTGGATATGCTAGGTAAGAGGGGATACTCATATAGTTCCCAAGTTCAAAAACTCATAGGTATGAACTTGTCCTTTTGCAGATACTTTAATAAACGAATTTTATGAGAATCTGACTTTACCACACAGAGCATAAACCACTCAGTCTTTAATATTACTATTTTAAAGTCTTCCCAAGTTGCTACGACCACAGGATCAGCAGCATTAGCATTAACTGGAGTTTGCAACACGGCATTTATATCGTTTTTTGCTCTTGTAAGTATAAGCTCATGTTTTACATTAACAACCATCTTACGATAGTCTTCAGCAAACCTAAAATCATATTCAGTGGAAGCATAATATCAAAGTAGCCGTTATCATTAGTAAGATCATCAGCTTTTTCTCCAACACCAAGCTGACCTGCATTTATCATAGATTTTTGATCAGGACGAAGTGATAATCAATTTTTTATAAGGGTTGTTAATCTAACATTTTTGCACTTTTCGACCTCTATGGCATTTGTCTCATGTCTTATTTCTTTAAATAAGTGGCAGGTTGCATTCTTCATCAAAGCAGTATTTGTTACTGCTGTATTTCTATCTGCTTTGACCAATCTTTCATAAACATGTAAAGAACTTCTGGGTGGTAAAAGATACAAATCTTGATGTTGAATTCAAATTCAAATTTCATCGCTGTTACCATATGTTGGAAATGCATGCGGCTGATGAGCATGAATCTCATAGTGCGCAATATAGATTCATCAAATGTGACTGGAGACTGAATACTTAGAATCTCGTCCACTTTGTATACAACTGCACATTTTGTGTTGACTGTTTTGTTAGATGTCTCGATGCTTTTATGGGCTGTTTTTTCTGACGTCTCAACGGTTTGAGAGCTCGTTGTTGACTAAGTGCTGGAGTGCATATTCAGCTACCTATAAAACTTGTTTGATTATAAATGATACCCATTATGAAGAGGGTTTTATATGCAATCTTATAGTTATGACTTCACCACGAGAATTAACTAAATTACCGTCCTGATCTACCATACGTATTTGAATATGGTCAATAATACGTCCAATAATCGGTAAATAATATATTTGTAATGGAACTTCAATAATTTCATATCCTGGTGGTACAACTGGATGAATTCATGAATCGTGTGTACTTTGTTGCTATTTAGGTAAGCTCCTCTCGTAATGTTACATACAACTCTTAATGCGTTTACCTTTAGAATAGCTACACGTGAGTCTGGAATACGAGTGGTGTTATTATTTATAACTCGCTGAGTAAAACTTAATAGACGACCTATAGAATCCTTAGGTCTAAAGTCAATGGTATGGTTGCACTTGATAATACTTCGAAGCATATTGTTGTTTGGCATAATATCATAAGTTATGTTGCGAGGTTGTAATACCTTAATTAAAAATGACTTAATATCTTCAATCTCAAAACTACCGGTTGGTTATACAATAACTTGATTGTCAATGTAAAATTTATTACAATTTTCATTCATATTTGGAATAGAGTTAAATGACAAAAGTTCTACTAAGCCAATAACGCAGCTGTGTTTTGGTAGTAATTGAAAAAGTGGAAAATGCTGTGCTTCTACAACAGAAGAAATACCAGAAAGGCTTAGTATTAATGTTTCTTCCATCGTTGTCAAAGTATAACTAAGAGAATTCTCTCGATGTAAGAAAGTTATGTTTGTTTTGAAAAAGCACAAGTGACAGCAGTTGTAAGAGTTAAATTTTTGATAACGCTTATGGTTATATGTCACCTTATTAATTTTAAGATATAACATTAAGTCGATAGGTGGCTAAAGATCCCCAAAACTGTCAAAATATACATTATTACCACGTTTTCCATAAGCCATCCAGTGATTTCTAAGTCCATTCTTATTATCAGGGTTTTCTACAGCTGTTTCAGAAAACCGTGGACCATGAGCAGGTGAACTGTTTCTAATAAACACTCTGCGAAAACGATGGATTTTCAAGATCTTAAAATATTTCATCAAATCTATGTTGGTCAGAGCTCGATCAGGTAATTTTACTGCTTTGAAATGTTTTTATTTTTTCTTTCATTGAATTATTTATCTATTATTATTATTTTTTTTTTTTCAAACCTTTTCCAACGTAAGGCTTTAAACAGATTCCTAATCCAGTTTTATGAGGTTTGAGATAAAGACCTTTCCCGAGGGCTATGGCTTCCATGGTTTGATTATATCTTTGACTTTCAGCTAGCTGCTTTTTGGCTGACTAAGTAGTATTGATGCTCTTAATAATTCCTACTACTCCATTGACTATAGCACCGATTGCACTCAAAACAGCAAACAAGGGAATTAGAGGTAAAGCTCCGCCGATTTGAGCAGGAAGGCCTAAGATGCGGGGAATTTTAACATGCTTTTTACCACCAAATTTTTCAACTGCAGTACGAGCACCTTTCAAAGCACTACTAATGACATCTCGAGCTTTTTTGGTTTTGGTATTCATGTTTTGTGAAGCATCTTCAATAATTGCACTTAAAGTACTACCTTGTTTTTTTTTTTAAACTTTTTTGTTTTCCTTTTGCTAATACCTTGCATCTTCTTCTTCTTCTTCTCCTTTTTTAGCCCCACACCAAATTTAATTTTAAGCTTCACAGCGCCGATCACAAAGGTAGCTGCTGCTTTTTCACCAATACTTGAATCTGAAGCTTTAACTTTTTGTCAAGCCTTATCAGCTTAAATTTTATCTGCTTTGTGTTTGGCTTTAAAATCTTGTCGATTTTTTAAGTATGTTCTATCATGCTCTTTACACGCTGCGTCCGACGGATTAACTCCTGAATCTTATCTATCAAGACGCTTAGCAATCTTAGTACCTGGACCATAATATTGATATCTGGGCAAATGAAGCTCTACTAGTAAAGAATTTATGATTTTATTTACGAGATCTCGTCCTTTCTTGAAATGCATGATGATGATTAGTCTTCAGAGGTTGGAACATGACTAAACGTTCAAGAAAATAAATAATGTAATTATAGTAAACAAATTTGTTGCAACAAAGAGCTAAAAATATAGAAGCGTTTTACTATTTAATTAAAAAATCAGTTGTAACTCATTCTTCGTACAGATAAGATATGGAATTCAAAGAACAATCTATAAAATTATAAGTTCCGAATTTGGACGCTACTGTAAAACAAGAAAAACGTTCGAATCGACATGGTAAACTACTCTCCGATAGTATTCGCGCTGTATTTTGCGGCCCATCTAGTTGTAGAAAGACTAATATATTATTATCTTTAATCGTGCATCCTGATGGACTTAAGTTTGAAAATGTTTACGTGTATTCTAAATCACTGCATCAACCAAAGTACAAGTTTTTAAAAGATTTATTGGAGCTTGGTGTAAAATACTTACCTTACAGCGAACACGAGACTGTAGTCTCGCCAGATGACGCTTTACCAAATTCCATAATGATTTTGGATGATATAGCTTGTGAAAAACAAGATAATATAAAGGCTTTTTTCAGTCATATGCTCAAGTACCGAAGAATCTTGTTAGGAATAACGTTCATTTTTTATTTTTATTTCGTCAAGATAAAGTTAACTTGAGGTATGTGCATAATGATCATGACAACTTGGATATGCCATGCATTCAATTAAAAAATTTATGCTCTAATTGCTGGAATGATGATAAACATGGATTTGTTGTTATAAAAAAATATAAGCAAATGAATAATGGTCGCTACAGAAAAGGCTTTGATAATTTTTCTGTACATTTAGAACACATCTAATGCAATCATTACAGTCGGTCGCAAGATATTGGAGCATCATCATCATCATTATCATTATGTATGAACAAGCAAAAGACGTTTTACATCAGTTTGTGAAGATACAAGAGGCTATTAAGAAAAAGTACAGACTCTTGAAATTTGGGAAAAATGAGGCTTAAAAAGTGCTTTGTGAAACTTTTAAGCCGATTACAGACCCTCTAATGGAAATTGTTGCCGAAACAAAAAAACAAAAAAAACAATAGTAATAATTGTGTTGCTCATAATTATTTTTAAAGTAAAAATGATGAAGAAAATAAAGTTGATAATGAAAAGCACCAAAAAAAGCAGAGAAAAGATCAGTGAAAGTGATAGTACATTCTAGTCTGCCATTAGTAAAAGCGATGATGATACCGATTTAAATGATACTGTTAAAAATCAATCTATATTGATTCAGTGCAAATCAATAAGAATTCATCACATACTTTTTGTTTTTAAATACTTGATCAGAATCAAAAAGATTGATTATATTTGAAGTATGGAGTACTAAAAGAAAATCAGGTGTACAAGCTTGGTGATTCGCAAATAGACTTTAAAAACAATCATATCAAAATAAACCATATAAATTATCCAATAAGTGCTGGATTCATGGAAGTACTCATTAAAAAGTATCTTAATGAATCTCTAGCAGTACTTGATGATATGAAACAACACTATATAATATTACAAACTTCATATGTTTATAGGAAAGAATTTAAAAAAACGGAGCTATACGAACCCATAACAGCAATAAGTTCAAGTCTTGAAAAAGTTTTAAAAAATATGAAAAAATAGCAGTGAGCCAAAATTAAACATTGGCGATAAGGTACGCGTGAGCAAGACAAAACAAGCATCCGAGAAAGATTATACAACAAAGTGGTCGACAGAAACATTTACAATCACGCGAGTAACAGCAACAAATCCAACGACGTATCATCTGAAAGATTATCAAGATCGAGCTTCATCGATAAGGTATACATCAGGGTGTTTTGTTTTCTGCAGTTCTTGCTCGTAGAAACCTTCAGAAATAGCTTCATCTTGATAATCTTTCTGATGATACGTCGTTGGATTTGTTGCTGTTACTCGCGTGATTGTAAATGTTTCCGTCGACCACTTCGTTGTATAATCTTTCTCGAATGCTTGTTTTGTCTTGCTCACACGTACCTTATCGCCAATGTTTAATTTTGGCTCACTGCTATTTTTCATATTTTTTAAAACTTTTTCAAGACTTGAACTTTATTTTCAGTAGTATCGTATTTCAGTTTCAAACCAATTGTTCAGTGTTTCCTATTGTTATATAATTCAATTAACGTTTGTAACAAATTCAAAAACTTATAAATGCCTTGAAAACTGAATTTTTTTCACATCAAATCCTTTAAAGTACAATTAAATCGCTTACATATTGAAGCTTCAAGATTGCTATAAGTTGAGTACAAATTTATTTTATATTTTTGCATGAAATTTTGGAGGTTTGCATGATAGAATTCTTTGCCTTGATCAGTTTGCATGTTTACTGGCACTTGTCCTTTTTTTAATATCGCATGCATTACTGCGGTTACTTCTTTACCAGTTTTTTTCTTGATGGGTACAGCCTATGCGTACTTGGAAAAAACATCTATAATAGTGCACGTATACTGATACTCTTTGTTTTCACAAGCGTAAGGTCTGCTTGCCAAGTCTCAATTAAACCACCTGTTAAATTTTTGGCGAGGATAATTACGCCTTGCTGCCTTGTGCAGTTCCTCAACGATTTGCTCCATGTATTAATTGTCTAGGTTTAAGTTTTCTGAATCAGCTTGAATAGATGAGAATTTTTGTTGTAAGTTGAACGTAAAAATTCCAAAGCTATATATTTTTTTTCAAGCCTTTTAATTACTTTAATCAAGTAAGTATGATTTACTGCATCTTGAGGCTATTTCGGTGCTTCAACATTGCCAAATCTTTTGTCATCTAAGTCATACTGCGCATCGATTGTAAGTTTGTATCCAATACCAGGAGGACCTTGGCTACCGCCTTCGGTTTTACCTAGTTTTTGACCGAATACATTGACACTCATTTTGATACTAAAGCAAAAATTGTGCACATTAATATACATACCTTTCTTTACGAAGTTCTTCGATGATTGATAAAATTTAATTGTCAAGACTTATATTTCCTGTTGACTTTTCAGCTGATAATTAGCGTAAACGATCTACTTACACATTAGGATCATCCCAATGTATCTAATCTACTTGTTGCGTTATTTAGGCAGTTTTCTAATGTGGCAGCCACGAACCACATTTTTTGCGGAGAATTATATCAAACATTGGAGCAATAATCTTATTAAACTTATTGCTGTTATGGGTTCGTATAGCTCCGTTTTTTTAAATTCTTTCCTACAAACATATGAAGTTTGTAATATTATATAGTGTTGTTTCATATCATCACGTACTGCTAGAGATTCATTAGGATACTTTTTAATGAGTACTTCCATGAATCCAGCACTTATTGGATAATTTATAGGTGCCATTCTGTTTTTATTTTTTTACATGTTCAACGATTGTAATACCATAAAAGCCTTTAAATAACATATTTTTGAGGAGATAACAATAGCTTAGCTATTTTTTTTTAACTTAATTAGTCTTTTGCCGCTTAAAACTTTCCTTTGACAGTACGAAAACGCACATTTAACCTTACCAAAATCCCGCTTGTTTTCCTATATATAGTCGGGACCAGGAGAACTTTGTACAGGTTAAATGTGCGTTTTTCCACTTTCAAAGGAAAATTTTAAGCTGCAAAAGACTAATTGAGTTAAGAAAAAATAGCTAAGATATTGTCATCTCCTCAAAAATATGTTAGTAAAAGGCTTGTATCGTATTACAATCGTTGAACGTGTAAAAAAAATAAAAACAGAATGGCACCTATAAAGCCCGTGATATTTTTCCCCCGAGTGACTATATATATCGCGAGAGTCACGTAACCTTTTGGAATCCCAACAAATGTGTAAAAGTTAACCTAAAATGTCATTAGTATTTACGTTAATTGAACACGGTGTTGTGAGAAATTGATAAATGTAAGCAATACTTGTGTTTTTTAAGCTCCACACAAGTGCAAGCACGTATATGTACTCATATATGCTGTGTTATTACAGTCGTAATCCTTGTTTTTACTTTTTCCAATTTTGTAGTACACATGGCAACGCCAAACAAAACTTATTACTGTACACTAACATAAAATATGTTCAAATCACTTACTTGTTTACTTTTTTGCTTTAGTGATAATTATTGTTATAATAAATGTAATGCTATTTGCTTAAATGACATTACGTATGAAAATAAAAAGAGAAGTATGTTTTTTCATCAATTTGTGGGATCGTATTTTTTCCATTTGGTTTATAAAACTTTTTATGGTTAGTTTTCATCTTTCTATGCTTGTTCATTAAAATTAAGTTCTTAAATCAATTTTACACTGTCATAAAAGGCACTAGTATTCTTTAAAAGTTCGCGTAATACAGTTTAGTTTAAGTTCACTGCTACCTAATAGGCATGTCGTATCAGAGTGATGATTTTATATTCACTAACTAAAGTTGATCCATGAGTTTTTCCTGTGCACTCATTGTTTATTCGTTAAAGACCTATACCTTTTACTCTACCTCGTCGATCCATTTTATAAGGACAGATAATGTTCAATTGTTTTTCATTAAATGTCGAGAATATCCATTAATTATTAGCTGATAAGTAAATCCATTGACTTTTTGTTTTTCATGTAACTTTAATTTCACAGTGTTTAAATACTTCTGATCCAGGTCATAATAGCATAAAAATTGAACATTCGTTTATAGAATAGGGTTCTTTTAATGGTTCCATAGCTGAGCATACATAATAATAGAGTGTTTTCTGATATTGATTAAATGTAACTTCGTTTAATCGTAAATACGAATTAAGGTCTGCTGCTACTGCTAAGTAAGGATACGATGGTTTTATATAGGCAAATCCATTTTATCCAGGTTTAGGTGTTATGACTCAATGTAGTCTATAAAAGTTATAAAGGGCTCGATCTATGAGTGGCAAATATAATATTACCATAGCTCTATTATCTTGATGCGCAACATTTAATTTGCTTAGAGTACTTATTTTACCAGTATGAGGATTTTCTATTAGTGCCACGAATTCTAGGTTTCCTGCTAGGTTTCTTAAATTTTGGACTATGGTTATAAATATCTTTGAAAAAAATAACTTTGGATGCACTTGACCTCTTTGTAGATTCTGCAAGATGTCAATCAGATCTTTATGGGAACGAATAATATGATCTAAGATAGCCTAAGCTCATCGAAGGTAAGTAGATGAATGTATTAGATATTCTTCGAAAATAAAATCTTATCCTTAAAATGGCAAATATAATCCGTAAAGCTGTTTTTCTTTCTGGAAGACTCGTAGAATATTATTCTTACAAAGATACTATTATTTCAGAACTAGTTTTCATTTATCTGTGTGTTTTTGTATGATTTCACCATCATATTTCTCAAGTACTACATTATTTCCTTTTAAAACTATTTTTACTTTTAAGGGATCATTAAAGTAGTGATCAAATTTATCGGAACCCACTTCTTTTTTTACCCACACGTAACCCCCTGCTTTAACATTTAGGAGCTTTTTTTATCATGTGTAGTTTTTGGTTGTATATTTATTTTTATTTGTTGATTTCCTGCCACAATTTGCATTTTTTGAAGTCAATTAGTAAGACTTTGTAAAAGTAATGAATAAGTTTGTAACCTTTCATCTTTAAGTATCTTCAAAGGCAATTTCATTATTCTTCCAAATCCTAGTTTATGAATCGTAAAATTTGTTGCTGCATGTACAGTCATGTTTTACGTGCAAGCAAAATTTTATAAAATTCCGGCCCAGTCATCATAAGTTTCGTAGTGAGTTTTTATAAATTCAGCTCGGATGAGATGACTTTACTGTAGTGATCCATTCGTTTGAAGATGATGTGCTGATGTAGTTAGATGGTTGGTTCTTAGGGTTCTCATAAGTAACTTCAATAAACTAAATATAAATATAGCATGTCTGTTTTATAAAGTTGCTCTAGGTACACAGTGAACTAATATTAAATTTTGCACAAGCGCATTAACAAGCGTGCTTGATCTTAAATCTGGTACAGGGTCTAATATGATGTACTTAGTCAAATTATACTGTATTGTAAGCAAGTGGTGTTACCATTTGGTGTCATTCTCAATTTACTGATGATGTCAATGGAAGCTTTATCAAAAGCTTCAATGGGTGCATCTGTAAGTACTAGGGGCTCTCTTGTTTTTATCAGTTTAATCTTCTTTTCTTGACATTTACTGCACTATGAGACGTGATTAAGAATATGATTTCTCATACCTGGACAATAAAATCGTTCTCTTATTTTCCGATAAGTTTTGCTTGTTTTCTTGAGATCCACAATAAGGCTGCCAAGTAGCGTTTGTATTTAGGTGCAATGCATTTAAAGGAAAGACTTTCTTTTGGATCTACTTCAATCATAACATCATCTTTATAAGTGTTTGTTGCCATTAAATTACAAGGAAAATACAGTAAAATAACATATACAGAATAATTTTACAGATCAACTTACATACGTGATATTATCAGTTATATATGAATTCAGTAGGAGATACAACTACATTTGTCCTTCTATGTGTATAACTATGAGAAAATGATGAAAAGATGAGTGATCATAAGCATGAAAAAGAAGAACGTAAAGGGTAATCTAGAGGCGGAGTGAAAGTCTGCATTCTGTATTCCAATGGTTCGAGTCGAGGGTGAGTTGAAGAGAAAATAGAGTGCGTTTGAATAAGGCGATTTAAGTTGGATCAAATATTGTTTGACGTTGCCGTGTTAAAAGTGTAGTTGATTGAATCAAAAAATAATTTCTCATGGTTTCTGTGCGAAAAGCAGGGCGTAACAGATAATGCTGCGGAAAGCGGATAGACCGTCTTAATTACGGGTGAGAGAGCATCAATGAGAAACGTGCGGCCAAGTAAATGGGGCTATTATGCGCCAATATAGAGTACGCAAAAGAGCCAGAAGATACTCTCTACGCCTACCCACAGAAAGCCACCCCAAAGCGATTCGATGCGGTGTTACTCTGTCATATCTACCAATCCCTCCATGCACGAAACGAACACACGCATTTAGAGTAGTATGGAGGCGAAGATTTGAAGTTGAATCAATGATATGATATGCCACAGACATACAATCAAAAATAAGGAAAATTAGCGTCTCAACCACTTGCTTTCTTAGTGAGGCGGAGAGAGCACGTTTACAATGTTTAAGACTATAAAAAGAGCAAAGAGCCTGACTAGACACATGAGCAGCATGTTTTCCCCAATGCAGTGTCGGTGTCAGCCAGAGGCCCAGGTTCTTGACTTCAGACACATAATCAATAGCCATACCATCAAGAGTCACAGGTGCAATAATTGTAGAATCAAGACGTGCGATATAAGGCGCACTGCCAAAAACTATAGCTTTGATCTTAGGAAGACTGGCCAAAAGATCATTCTCAAGCGCCCAGTGCTTTATTGCCGTTGCATCAGTACTAACTTTACTGATTGTATTGACAATGTTGTTGGGATGGCAAGATAGGTAAAGGACGCCGCACAAACCCTTAGGATATTCTCTCTCGGTTAAATTGGCTGAAAATTTTATTCATTACAGATTAAGTTATCCTGAATAACTATTTTTTTTCCAAACAAATGGCTAGTTTTTTAGAAAATAATTGTTGAGGATGGCGATTTGTCATGAGGTTAGTTTGACAGGTGGCATGAACCATTACAACCTTATAATGTATATATACACACATATAAATGTATATTTATTGTTTTTGACTCTTGATCGCCGTTTGCACCTGCTAGAGAAGAGCGCGTGATATATTCTTAATGAAGCAAGAGTCAAGGGAGGGGTTAGGCTAAGAGAGGAGTGAATAATCCCATAGCCTTAACGATATGGTTTGAACGGTCGGATAGGCATAATCAATTGTGCAATAGATGTTTATTATACATGCGCTCATCTTCAATTGAATATGAATTTTAAAACCATTTATACTGTTTTGTAATTTCTCACAATCTTATTCATCATGAAAACTTTATTATTATTTTTTTTTAATTTAACTTTGATATGTTATACAATTATTCTTACATGTGATATTTTTCCTATTTCATTTAAGGCACTAATAAAGTTCCTTTCTGTTTCTGCTCTTTTACTGTAGTCTAAAGGTCTAGTACAAGCCCAGAACATATTTTTTATTTAATAAGAGTCCCCGAGTACTAAGTGCCCTTTTTATTGTTCTTAATTAATTTAAGAATATGTTATTAATAATCCCCTTCTCTGATAAGTTCTTGTATATTACTCTTAAATAATTATTATAGCAAGTACACTATACTTTTACTTTGTATTATTAGATGAACCTGCACCCCCTCCCACTCCCAACCTCGTAGCTGTCTCTGATGAGAAGCCGTCACCACTGATCCGACCTATTTATCAACAACTGCAGTGTCATGAGCGGTCGTGCTCTTCCTCTTACCTGGGTGGCCGTTACTACAATCCCGCTCTAATGCTATTCACGTTGGTCCGATTCAAGCCCTTAACTTAGCAGCGGTTGATGTTCTGGAGTTGCAATCCTTCCTATTAAATACTTAAATAAGTTCAATAAATTATTAATGTATAAATAATCGTAATAGTAAAGCGTTACTTTGTTTCAATATTTTTATTAGATACACTAGTACCAACTCCTATTCCTTGCCTCACAGCTGGCTTTGATGAGAAGCCGTCACCTCTAATCCAACCTATTTGCTAACAACTGCAGGGCCGTTAACGACTTTGAACCAGACTTACAAACAGACTTTCTGCCAGACTTTTAGCCAGACTTCCAGCCAGACATACAGCCAGACTTTCAGCCAGACATTGAGCAAAACATCAAGTCAGAATCCCAGATATACTTACTGCCAGACATTAATATCTAGTCAGACATTCAGCAAGTTTTTCTGCCAGACATTGAGCCAGACTTCTAGCCAGACCATTAGCCAGACATACAGCAAGAATTTCTGCCAGACTTTCAGCCAGACATAAAGCCAGACTTTCAGCCAGACTTCCAAAAATACATTTGGTCATTCTATCTGCCAGATATTGATCAAAATATCAAGTCAGGTATCCAGCCATACTTACTAACAAACATTAAGCCAAAATTCCAGTCAGACATTTAGCCTGTTTTTTCCCAGACATTGAGCCAGACTTCCAGACAGACTTCCAGCCAGACATTGAGCCAGTTTTTCTGCCAGACTTTCATCATATTTTACATATCTCCATTAAATTTTTTCAAGAGATATTTTTTTTTTAAATAGCAAAGATACAGCATGCAGTTATCACTAGTAGTACACTATTCATTCACGTCACTGACAAATTATAACTTTAAAAAATAATTTACGTGCCCTTAATAATGAAAACGTTAACAATGTTGAATACGAGAATTTTTTGTATACTGTAGAAAAAAGATTAGCGTTGTTGTGAAAAAGGTATGACTGTGACGTATTATCCGAAGTTCGGACTTTACACTTTGTTAATTGTTTTTTTTCCATTTTTACGTCTACTTGATCGTTGGTTCACCGGCAAACTTTGTAACTTGATGCAGTACTGTAAGATTTCAATCGCACAAATAAAACTTACAAAATAATATGTATCGAACTATTGTTATAAAAACAATATAAAGATAATGACTGTAAACATTTTTTGGTTAGTTTTTTTTTCGACTTAAATGAGGGAGAAAATATATTTTTAAATTTACAATAGATATCACTGGAGAATTCAGGAGAACAAGAAAAAATAATTTTAGCAATACAACATAGCGAAAATAAAGCATTAGACATTATTTTCAATTTTATTTCGATAAACGGCAGTGAAAAATTTTAATCATACGAAATAAATCATTTTCTATGAGTTTAGAAGGATTTTGATTTTTTTAAACTATACAATAAATAATTTCAGCATCATTTTAAATGCTTACATCTACGTCACATGTTTATTAATTCTGCTATTTACAAAATTCAACCATAAAAACTTAAAATAATAGAGAAAGTGAGATAGTAGTTTACGTCAAAAAATATGCATGTCTCCGAGTTGGTCCATGAACCCGTGGGCTCTTGCCTTCGGTGGGACGGTTCTTGACGTAAGTAAATCTTAAAACTAGTGGGAGAGTGGGTACTATGCGGCCAACCACGTTCGAGCTGCAGGGCGTGCCATTGCCCACGCTCGACATCACCTATACCTACAATCATCTGGGTATATACCCACAGGGTACCAGGTCCGACAAACTCCGGTGTCAACAAGATCGGCAACTCTTTGCTCACCCCTTGGCTGAAGTTGGATGCGCGGTGGGCACGTTCCTGCTACCACGCCTTGACTTCGTCATGCAGGGGGCTATAATCTAGAAGGAATGCTTTACAGCGGCGGACAAGGAGGTCCAAGGGTTCGCCAAGAGCTGGTTGAGCCTCCCTCAGCAGGCGAGCACGGAGTTAGTATACATGCCACCGAAACGGGGCTTCAGTGGGCTGCTCTAGCTCACGGATTTATAGGATCTGCTTACGATGGCTCATAGTTACATAATCCTGTACACCAGAAATCCCGCCGTGAGCGAGTTGGTCATGGAACTGTTAAAGTCTGGCTGGAAGTCTGGATCAAAGTCTGGCAGATAGAATGACCGAATGTATGTCTGGAAGTCTGGCTTAATGTCTGGCAGAAAGTCTGGCTGTAAGTCTGGCTCAAAGTCTGTCAGAAAGTCTGGCTGAATGTCTGGCTGGAAGTCTGGCTCAAAGTCTTGTTGAATGTCTGGCAGAAAGTATGGCTTGAAGTCTGGCTAAATGTCTTTTACGAAGTCTGGCTAAAAGTGTGGCTTTGATTTTTGTCTTACGTCTGGATGAAACTCTAAAATTCTATTAAAAAGACTTGAACATAATGGCAACATTTGTTTGGTAATTACAAACTACAAATCTACAAAAAGGCCCATAATTTCATCGGGGTTATTCACTCCTCTCTTAGCCTAACCCCTCCGTCGACTCTTGCTTCATTAAGAATTTATCATGCGCTCTTCTCTAGCAGGTGCAAACGGCGNACAATAAATAATTTTTTTCTTTATTTTTGTCTTATGTCTGGATAAAACTCTAAAATTTTATTAAAAAGACTTGCACATAATGGCAATATTTGTTTGGTAATTACAAACTCCAAATCTACAAAAAGGCTCATAATTTCATCGAGGTTATTCACTCCTCTCTTAGCCTAACCCCTCCGTCGACTCTTGCTTCATTAAGAATTTATCACGTGCTCTTCTCTAGCAGGTGCAAACGGCGATCAAGAGTTAAAAACAATAAATGTACATTTATATGTGTGTATATATACATTATAAGGTTGTAATGGTTCATGCCACCTGTCAAACTAACCTCATGACAAATCGCCATCCTCAACAATTATTTTCTAAAAAACTAGCCATTTGTTTGGAAAAAAAATAGTTGCATCTTATTCAGGATAACTTAATCTGTAATGAATGAAATTTTCAGCCAATTTAACCGAGAGAGAATATCCTAAGGGTTTGTGCGGGGTCCTTTGCACATCATCTGCATACATTACATACTTACAATGTTTGAGGCATAAAGGAAGATCATTTATGTATACCAGAAAGAGTAAAGGGCCCAAAGAACTCCCTTGCGGGACACCAGAAGAGGAAGTAAGACAATCTGAGTGCCCACTCTTCCCGTCCATTACAGCATGACTACGTCCAGAAAGATAGGAATAAAACCATTTCAAAGAATCATCATCGCAATTCATCTGGCGTAGCTTTTTAAGTAGTTTAGAATGCGAAATCGTATCAAATGCCTTTTGAAAGTCGAAAAGGACCAGAACAGTCACTTCACCAAAATCCAAAGCAATGCGTATATCCTCAGTGATTTGCAGAGCAGCAGTCTGAGTGGAGTGAATCAAAAATCAACAGAAGTGCACTAGAGAAGTTACAAGTGAGATTATCAAGAGAGAGAAAAGTGCCTTCAGTCGAGTTGGTACTGCCAGTAAACAATGATTGCTCATTTAAAGAATTGGTTTGAAGTTTCAAGTATAGATCTGCAAGGTTGATATTGTTGATTCTACGAGAAAAAAATTCTTTGATGTATACCGAGGGTCTATATAGATTAAGTGACAATTTAGTTAGATCATGTCCAGCAATAAACGGCGCGGATGACGTAGAATATGCTTTTATTGCATCAAAGCTATTAGTGAAAAATAAATCAATCCAGGTATGAGCAATATAACCAGGGCGTGAAACGTGATGTGTAGGACCTGAAGGAACAAGATGGAGACCATGTGACATGCTGAGAGATCGCAGCGTACGGGAGTAATCAGAGTCAGACATCATATTTATGTTAAAATCACCAGTTACTACAAAGTTATTATAAGACGGTAAAAATGTTGCTAAGGTAGAGAAAAATGTACGTGGAAAAATGCCTGTTGGACGTCTATACAAGACAGCGAAAAGTAATCTATGGTTGCCAAAAGAAATTTCTAGTATAATGTATTCAGGTGTATTATCAAAAAGTGCATCAGACTTATCAAGAACCCTCACCTGGAAATCACAAGACACAAAAACGCAGACCCCTTCTCCGGCTTTGCCCTCCCTGTCGTTACGGTAAAGATTAAAATCATCGAGATGAACTACAGCATCATTATCGAGTGATGTTAACCATGTTTCTGTGATTGCTAAAATATCACAGCTAGTTTGGGGACGCTGAAGCTCAATTTAATTAAGATGATTTTTCAAACGATTAGCATTTATGTGGCAAATTTTCAAAGAATTATTTCTACTATTTCGTAAAAAGGAATTGTCAACAATATCAAATGTAGAGTTATTGAGGGGATTGTGTGACCTTTGCAGGAGATTATTCTGGTGTCATCCAGTATGTGTATTTCTTGGGGTGAGAGCATATAAGTCATTATCTGAATAAATAGGGATTAAATCAGCTTTATAGTTCTCTCGCATACAGACAGTAAGGTTTCGAAGAACAGGAAAAGCATAATTAAGTTGTTTATGTGCCTTTATAGCATTCCGCCATAAGTGATAGAATTGCGGTGGCAAGAGAGGCCGCAAGTAAATTGGTGAGTCCCTACCAGCACCAAAAATTTCGACAGGCATTTTATTAGACAGCTTACGAGAGTTTCTTACTAACTCATCACGCATAATAACAGAAGATAGTTTAGCAACAACTCCTCGTGTTGTGCGTGAGTCAGTAAATCGACCCTGATCCGCCGATTTACCTACTGGATGCCATTCACGAATGTAAGCAATGTACCGATCACAATGATCACACTCCACCTAGCTGTAAGAACCTTACTTAAAATTTGCTTATCAGATAAAGTGACAGCTTTCGGTACACCAGTAATAATAATTTCAGCAGTATCTTCTAAAAGGGAGTGAGATTTAACAGAATTTACAGATGTGCACACCACGGCCATTTCGGAAGCAAAACCCACATGCTGAGTGTTTATTAAGCTCTCAAGCTTATCCAAACGTTGAGATAGTAAGTCAGATTAATTGGTGATTTCCGCTTCAAAACCATCAAGGCGATTCATAACATCAGCCAATGTGGGCTCAGAACCTTTGCCATCCATATTATCTGGAATATTGAAGTCGAGCAAAGGTATGGGTGGATCTAAGGTTCGTCTACTCTTAATACTGGTTGGCGATTCCGGTGAAAAAAAATCACGGTTTCTCTTACCAGGGCGTACAGATTGAGAATTTCGATCATCAATGCTCATGAACTCTGCTTGTGTCTGTACAGAGTAAGGGACGATAGCACAGCAGTTAAAAGTACAGCCCTTTATAAAATCGAAAGTTTGCCATCCAGGATGAACACACTTTAAATGAAACGGTATTGAGCACAATAAGCAACGTACCCGTTTATTAACACCATTAGTTGAATATTTTGATGATCGATATTTAGTACATGATTTTCTTAACATAATACATTGATGAAAGATAAGAAGTTAGTACTGAACATAGAAACGTAGAAGTAGAGACGGCCTTGACTTGAGCTTGATATAAACAGAGAAATAATGACTATGAATTCGCTATTAATAAAAATGTATTAGAAACATTCCATGAAAAACACATCTAAAATAACATACGTAAGTATCCTGCAATTCAATTCATTCTTACTATTTGACGTGTTCAAGCCTTGATCGTATATTTAGTAAGTTTATTAGTATCATTTGTTTCTTACTAAACCAGTGTTGTTCCACACTAGGAGTATTTTGACTCGGTTCTATGCCATGTAGTTGGAATGTATCTCGATCGTCCAATTCATTATTTTTGCTGTGTATTCCACCTTCGTTAGTTTTTTTGTAGGTTATGGGTGGTTTCATCAAATCATCATCCCTCTGTGATGAAATCAATTCGCCATTTTCATCTCGACAATGCATGTTTGCTCTAAAGTCTCTAAATTTATCAAATTTTGGTAAGTTTAACTTTTTGCTATTTGTTATTTTTCATTTCTTGACAATTGCTTTATTTCTTCGAATATATTTGAAAAAGAAAAGAGGCTTATTACATTATCATCTGGTACTACAACATTATGATAATACGATAATGTGGATCGTCGTTTTTGACAAAAGATTCGACCTGATAGACTGCTATCTTTGATGGGAAAATTGTAAAGGATCACATAAAAAGTAGGTTTTTCTAGTATAAGTGACAATTTGGCTTTTTTCACCCCCCTGATATTTGTTCTAAGCCTAAATTAGGTTCAAGGCTTGCATCTAGGAGGTAAAATTCGAGGAGGATTCTGTTGGTACCGTCAAATTTTACGTAGAACAAGCCGTTTAGAAGATAAAATTTTTTGATTTTGCAGAAAACCATGTTTATGGTTATGTATGACAGCACGTACGTGTTCAGCGCTAGTTCTTTTATTGACTAGCATTTTGTAACGCAAGTTTTGACAATAGACTGTGTAAGTATTTTCCATTGAAATGAATGAAGTTTCGTAATGTCCCTCTGTATAGTGATCAACGTTCTTAAGTCACTAAATGCAACTTCTCTCGGATATGCATGTACAATCAGTCTGCTTCTGGATATAGGGCTTCAATGTTTTTTGTTACGTTGTTGGTTGACTAAATTGCATATAAAAAAATGTCTATCTTGTACTTTGGCCTAAGCAATGTTATAAAATTTTGAGAAAGTGTGTTGGTGTACTTTTGTAGTCTAACATTATGATGTTTTGACTCTAATGCAACGTCTAACATGTCTGCGCAGATCAATTTTCTCCTGTACTCATTGTAATAATATGCTGGGTTAATTTTTTCCCAGATCGTTTCATAGGCAGATCATTCTATTGGTCAATTTTTTGAGAGGCAGATCGTTTCATAGACAGATTGCTCAACTAATAAATACTTTTAAAGGCAGATCATTCCACAGACATATCGTTTTACAGGCGGATCGGTTCATAGGCAGGCTATATTAGTGGCAAATTGTTTCCTGGCTTGGTTATTATTGGTGATTTGTCTGACTTTACAATTGCTAGAGTTAGAATTTTGAAAAAGTGTCTGGTGTTGAGTAAAATATTTTTAAAATTTTTCTCATAATTCGATGACTTTTGTGACGGATTCAAATACTCGAGTGTAATAAATCATAAACGTCTGATCAGACATAATGGATGAGTTCAATTGTGCAGGCAAGGTCAAGGTTTACCGCGTGAAAAACTTCGATAAAGCTGTTTTCAAAAATTATTCCTAAAAATAATGTCCGAAAAACGATTAATGCCCAAGCGGATTTATTTAATAATCTCTATTTGGCAGGGCAACGTTAAGATCTTCCGTGCGGGAAACTTCGATAAAATTTTTATTTTTTTGAGAAACACTACTAGAAATGTTGTCCAAAAATTTATGAAAATAAAATATCATGTGTGCTTGATTGGATTTCTTCTATAAGCTTTATTTGGCAGGCCAACGTTGAAGTTCATAAGAAAGAAAATAAATCGTAAATACCATAAATTACAACATTCATTTACTTAGGAAAAACTTTTTAATTTTCTTTTATTTTATGATTTTCCAATGATTGACATGCAAGTAAATATTTTTGTTTATCTTTTGTTTTCACATTTTTTGATTCACAGATTTTGTTATATTGTTCATAAGGTTTCACATTTTTTTTAACTTTAATCTTAAAGGAACTATCATATTCCGTTAAAGGGAACAAGCGAGCTCTCAAAACTTTTCTTGTTGCATGAGTTGTAATAGCTGGCCAAAAAGCAAACTTCCCACTTGTAGCGAGAACGTACGAACCTGGAATAAATTGACAACGCCAAGATTTATGAGTCTGTAAAGCAGTCAGTAAATATGACTTTTCTAAATGAGTCTGCAAGTTATCAGTTTCAGTAGCATTTGTATTATTACAAGCTTCTTTGTTGACATCTATTATCGCAACTTATAAAGGTGGCGAGGTTCTTACGTTCGCACGCATTCTGGAGTCTGGAATCGGTGAGATGAGCTGGAAGATGTACGAGATCGTTGAGAAGCGTCGGAAAGTGTTCGCGATTGTCAAGAGACATCGGAAGGCGTTTGCAATCGGTAAGAGACGTTGAAAGGTGTTCGTGATTTCCGAGAGGTGTCAGAAGGCGTTCGTAAATGGCCACATGAGCTGGAAGACGTTCGATATTGGCGAGAGACGTCGGAAGGCGTTAGCGATTGTCGAGAAGCGTCAGAAAGCGTTCGCGATCGGTGAAAGTTATCGGAAGGCGTTTGCGATTAGTAAGAGACGTCGGAAGGCGTTCGTGATTTCCGAGAAACGTCCGAAGGTATTCGTGACTGGCCACATGAACTAGAAGACGTTCGATATTGGTGAGGGATGTTCGATGGCGTTTGCGATTTTCGAGAAGCATCAGAGAGCGTTGGCGATCGGTGAAAGACATCGGAAGGCGTTTGCGATTGGCAAGAGATGTCAGAAGTCGTTTGCAATAGGCAAGATGAGCTGAAAGATGCTCGAGATCGGCGAGAGACGTTGAAAGTCGTTCGCTATTTCTGAGAGGTGTCAGAAGGCGTTCGCGATTGTCAGGAGTTGTCAGAAGACGTTCGAGATCTGCGAGAGACGTCGGAAGATGTTGGCGATCGTCTAGAAGAGTTACAAGGCATAGGCAAGCTGTGAGGGGGTTCAGTAGGTGAATGGAATTGAATTTCAGAAGCTTGATTATTGCACAACTGAGAGGTACACGACTGGCATAATTCACCGTAATGACGACAAATAGGTCGTGATAAGGCAGTACACTTTGCTGGAATATCTTCCAGCTTCTCAAAAGCTTCATCTTCGGCCAACTCATCTTTATTCAAACTCTCATCAGTATCTGATACTGATATTTCTGTATCATCAACTTTGGTTTTCTGTGAAATTTTTGTCATCCATGGAGCAGAAATAATTTCCTCAAATGCTTTGTCTTCCCCATCGTATCCACTAAAAAAAAAGAAAAAAAGAAATGTTTATAGTGTCATGAAAGTACATTCGAATGCGCATACGTATAGTACATTTGTTTAATTAAAAACGGATATTAGAATGCATTAATTTTACTAACGCACAAAAAAGTATGCAATCACATTAATTTAACACAGAAGTGTGCTTGCCGCATAACATGCGTAATTGATAGCAATGTACGTGCTCACACGTGCAAAATAAGGTACAATTCATTTACATGTAATAAAAAATATTACATGTTCTTCTATGGCAAAAATTATATACTTACATAATACTTTTTAATCGTCAAGTTGCATTAGATATCCATTCATCAGATGCATCGCTGTAGTATTTCTTGACGAGTTATTCGACGATGTGGGCATCTTTTTTGGCTATTGTCAACAATCTTCTCATAGTCTTCACTTTCTCGTTGTTGTTAGAGATTAGGTTATGCATGCATTTGATTTCGTCGGTGGGTATCTTGTGTTGTGTACTCTGATACAGACAGTTGAAAATCTTGGCAGCAGCGTATTGGTTGGCGCTTACACACAACGAAAAAGGTAATACATTTGGAAAAATAGCACTAAAAATATTTAAAATATGAATTTCTTTTCGCAATAACTATTATTTTTTAAGCCTACTCTATTAATAATGTTTTGCCAGTTTTATTCCACCATCTTCATCAATTTTATTTTTTTAAGAGTCGATTAAAAAATCTTTATCTTTCCTTAAAAAAAAAAAAATGTAACGTGACTGAAGCCGTTTATTTGTTATGAGATTTTTTTGAAATACATCAGGTAATTTTTTTTGTGCTAAAATTTTAAAATGATAATTCAAAAATTAAAAAAAAAGGTAAAATGAAGATAAAATAAAAAAGTAATTGAGTCTATAAGTTATATAATCATCAATAAATATGTTCCATAATGGTGATTCGTTATGTTTTTTACAATAAAAAATAAATTTTTAATAAAAACCGTGGGTTGGTGCGCGAAGAGTGCAGGAGGTGGTACCTCCTGGTAAAAAAAAATATCTCGATAGCTAAAAAAAAGTCGATTGCAAACATTCAAGTTCATAATAACCCTAAGGTATAATTCGATTTTACTTACACGTAACACCAAGACAAAGCGAGGATGTTGGAGTTCCAATAAACTAATGCGATTTAAGTTATATCATTAAAATGTTGAGCAACAACTGTTTTAAATGATTCTAAGGCCAACGTTCCGGCACCTTTTACTTTAGCGATAGACTTGTCATACGCTAAGCGGACGAGATGCCTTCCCCTTTCAGAATCACTCGTCTAATCATCAACGGTACGGCACCGCTTGATCAAATGTCTTCGCAGTTTTATAAGCTTTCCAGAATGTTGGCCTGAGCACAATCCATCCCAAGTAACTTCTGGATTGACCATGATAAAAAGTATAACTCACTACGTCGACGATTATTTGAAAACTGATTTATAGTTATTGTTAAGTTGCTATGGAAACGTATCTGATACATACGTCACTTTCCTATAAAAAAAATTAGGCATCGATGATCTTCGTGCGGTATAACTCAATAGAGGGCTCGCAAGCCAAAATTATCAAAGTAATAACAGAAATGCTTTTATACTTATTTTTCGGTTTTTGTGACAGTTCTGATCTATGAGATCCATTATGAGATCAGTTTTAAAACGAACTTTGCAACAAAAAATTGAGACTCAAAAAGAAAACGAGAAAAAATATATCATTGTAAATGAAATTCATTAATGAAAGATCAAATAGGTTATGTTATTTAAAGGGGATTGTAAATGCATTGGCTGTAAATCATAAGGTTGAAATGCTTCAGACCTGCTGTCAAATCTATGCTTATGACATTGATTGTTTTCAATAATTTTTCTCAAAAAAACTAGTCATTTTTAAAAATTTTTTTTTATTATTTACTCTGCTAAATGAATAAAATGAATCTTGCAAAATCATAAGTGTATTTTATAAACAACGTACTAATCAATAGTTACTATAACAAATTCTCGTTTGGAAAGGAAAAACAATTTATCCAAGAAAATGACAAAAAAAGGTACCAATTTTAAAAAGCAGTAAAAAAAAGTTACCAGTTTTTCTAAGCTCTACCAAATATTTTCATAGCCACAAAAGCATTAAGTCTTAAAATTTTTATTCAATAAAATTTGTTGTCTTTAATCAATTTATACTAAACCATCAAAATTTTAGCATTTTATGACCATAAAAATATTTGTTATACAGAGTTTGGTGGAATGGATAAATTTTTTTACCGCTTTACCGGATTGGTGACTTAGTGTTCAACTGAATTGGTAACTATCTTAGCTGTTTTTTAAACTATTAGTTTTTTTTACAATCAATGAATTATGCATTTTATACTGCATGTATTGGATTTATGCTATTTAAATGCAGCCCGTACTTTGGGCCTACATTCCACTGTAAATTTTATGGAAGCAAACTAGTTAATGTAGTCACCACTGGCTAATCAACGCCTCTTTTTTATAAGATTACAAATAGAAATAATTGTCATGGTTCCAGACCACCACTCTAACAATGACTTGCAACCTGCCAACAACAAACGCTAAACGAATATTCGTAAGATAACAAAACTATAAATATGGTTCAACGTGTCTTCCGTTTTTATCTATAAGACATTCCAATCTTCTTGTTATATGCAGTCGTACATTTTGAATTTCTTGACGAGTGATTGCTTAACATTCACGAATTATTTTGTGAATCATATTCTCCCTAGTAGTTGATGGTTCTTTATAACATCTGAAAGTGATGATAAAAGTGTCACAGTTTAATTTATAAATTTTTTGTAAATTCATTATTTCAAGCCTTTTCATTAGTCTTAGCAATTGTACCTGTCTTTTAAAACGCCCCACAACCGGAAATCAACGGGTGTGAGATCCGGAGACCTTGGGGGCCATTGTTGGGCACCATTTGTTCCGATCCATCGTCTTGGGAACATTTCATTTAATACTGCAGTCGATGCTGCAGCATCGTGTGCTGGTGCGCCATTCTGCTGCCACCATATTCTACGTATCGGGATGGGGTTGTTTTGCAGTAGTTCTGGAAGTGTATTTTCTAAAAAATCACTGTAAAGCTCACCATTCAAGTTTTCATTAAATATACATGGCTCCACAATTTGATCTCCAAGAATACTAGCTCACACTACTACTTCCCACCTTCATTGATTCTCTACCTCGATAATTCTGTGTGGATTTTGACCTTTTATTGACCAGCTTCTCATATGTTGAGAGTTAAACATTCCCACTTGAGTGAACGTAGATTCGTCTGTATAATAGACGTTTCGAGAAAACTGTGGGTTTCGTCTTATTTTTCGTAGCCTCCATTGGCCATACACAAGTCGTCTTTCTGGATCACCTGCACGAAGTTTTTAAACTTTTGAAAACTTGTACGGATATCTCCTTTCATGTAGCAATTGTCAGATGGTTTCACGATTTTCACCTACAAGTAATAACTTTTTCTACTTTTCTAAGACATCTGATTTGCGTTATCTATGCAATAATAAATGATTTAATTAACACATGACTTAAATAAAATTTTTTATAAGTTTAAGAAAATAAATAATTTAACAGTAATATCTAACGTCATTATATAAAAAAATTTTTGAAATACCACATTCTTTATCTCAATATAAAGAACAATAAACAATTATATTTACCCAGTTCTCTAGCAACCGTACGCACACTTTGAACTTCTTGTTGCCTATAGCGTTCTTCAATGACATTTCTTAAACGATCTCGGACAGGTCTTCGCCTTTGTACTTGTGATCGTCTCACTCCTCTATTAGCCTCGTATCTTCTCAAAATGCTAAGAGTTTTATTAAAAATACAATAATTAAGTCTATCGTAATTTTATTTAATCATATTCTTCTAAATTTATTATTCACCAATTCTATCTTTCTGAATCATAAAATGTATTGCCTAACACGGGTAAATAAAAAAAATTAAAGTGTGTCCATTAAATTTGAATAATAATAAAAATAAGTTAATGTTACTTTCTAAATGTAGGATGAGTGGGACAGTAATCTCTTGGAAATAATTCCCGATACATGCGCATTGCCACCATATAATTGTTCTGTCCATTTACACGTGTTTCAAAAATACAACGTATGACGGCCGCTTCTCTTTCTTGACGTGTCATTTGCTGGTAGTTTTCGTTATTTTCCGCTGGCTCCTCTTCTGGAACTCTTTGGTTAACCTGATGTTTAGGAACTATTTGATCTAGATGATCACCGTTGGCTACTCCCTGCAGTCTAACCAGATTTACGTTATCCATCATTGATGTTAATATGATTTTCATCAATCAATCAGAATTTTTTTTTTTAAACATATAGTATTACGAAAAAAAAGTTATAATGGTGAGACATTTATGACTGTTGTTTATACGTACAGAAAATATCATTAGTAGCTAAGTTCACTATAGTTTAACAAGATACAAAACAAAAATTTGAATCTATACTTTTTGTCAAAAACAGTTTCGTGAATGTTAGTTAAAAATTACTTTTTTATGTTCTACACATTTAACACATAAATCATATTGATTTTTAGACTGTATGAAAACGAAAGAAAAAGTATGAACTGACTAACACGCAGTCCAAATTTCTGTGAATGAAGTTCGATTGTTTAAAATAAATACATAAATATCAATATATTTTTACATGAAACGGTAGATTTCGGACCTGGTCGCGCATGTCACCAGGGCAAGCACCAGGCCCGAGGGACTCCTTGTGCTCGCGTGGCCTACTTTATCGTTGACATACCAAAGCAAGCTTATCGCAGTAATCCACCCTGGCTCGTAAGGTTTCCAAAATTCAAATTTTTTATTGCACAATCGTTATAGCTATATTTAAAAAAAAAAATACATTTAGCGAAGATTCCCACGTGGTTAACTTTGATGTTGGCCTGCCAGATCGAGCTTATTAAAAAAATTTGCTTGGAAGTGATAATTTCCTACATTTTTTATATTTTTACACAAGACTTTAGGCAGTACGTCTAACAAAGTATAGTTTTTATCAAAGATTCCCATGCAGTGAACTTCGTTGTTGGCCTGCCAAACAAAGCTTATTCAAGTTTTTACTTGGGCTTGTACGATTTCCCGAAATCTAACTATTGATCGGAAGCGATTTGGCAGAAATCATACAAAGAGATAATTTTATTGAAGATTCTTGCACAGATAACTTTAACGTTGGCATTTCAAATAAAAATAATGACAGAAAATCGCTTAGGTGGTTAATTTTTCCTTTTTGTCATTCATCAGGCAATATTTTTGGGGGAGTTATTTGAAAAAATAAAAATTTCTCCCAAAGACTCCCACATGGCCAACATTGACGTTGACATGCTAAAACAAGCTTATCGCAGTAATTCACGAATCAAGTTTACACAAATTAAGCTTATCGAATAAATCTGCTTGAAAATCATAATTTCGTACACTTGTTATTTCTTCATGCAAGACTACAGGCAAAGATTTTCGCGTGGCCTACTTTAACGTTGACATGCCAAAGCAAGCTTATGGCAGTAATCTACCCTGGCTCGTAAGGTTTCCATAATTAAAATTTTGTTTGGCACGAGCGTTATGGCAGTGATTCTTAAAACAAAATACTTTTATCAAAGATTCTTAAGTGATGAACTTTGATATTGGCATGCCAAATCGAGCTCATCGAAGTAATTTACCCCATCTCGCCAGGTTCCCATAATTCAAATCTTTTTCATGCCTATACGTTCAGGCAGTTTTTCTTAAAAGAAATACGTTTATCGAAGATTTCTACGCGGTAAATTTCGATGTTGATCTGCCAGATTGAGCTCATTAAAAAAATTTGCATAAACGTAATGATGTATACTTGTTATTTATTTGCTTAAGATATTTGGCAGTATTGCTCAGAAATACAACCTGACATCCAGAAGCAGACTGATTGTACATGCACATCTGGGAGACGTTGCAGTTAGTGACTTAAGAAAGTTGATCACTATACAGAGGGATATTGCAAAAATTCATACATTTCAATTGAAAATACTTACCTAGTCTATTTTCAAAACTTGCGTTACAAAATGCTAGTCAATAAAAGAACTAGCGCTGAACACGTACGTTCTGTCATACATAACCATAAACATGGTTTTTTGCAAAATCAAAATTTTACCTTCGAAACGGCTTGTCCTACGTAAGAATTGACGGTACCAACAGAATCCTCCTCGAATTTTACCTCCCAGATGCAAGCCTCGAACCCAATTTAGGCTCAGAACAAATATCAGGGGGGAGAAAAAAGCTAAATTGTCACTTTGTATACGTTATTTCTTTGGTTAAAAGTAGGTTGGGTGTCATTCCAGTAAGATTAGTAATTTCACTAGTCTCTGTACGGAAGGAAAATTGATGTATATTTCTCATGGCGCATGTGCAAATAATCCACGATAAGAGGACACTAGCGTTGAAGGCATCAAGCTATATGCTTTTGTGTCAATGCAATCTATGCTCCGTTTGCAAGGACTGTAACCGTTGATTACGATCATTAAACTGTTCGTACGTTCTCATGTTAGCTACAGCCTATACCCATAGTGTACCGTATCCCGAATGCATGAACTGTAGCCGAGGATAAAACGCACGAACCGGCATGGTACCCTCACATGTAATATACAGCCTTACTACACAATAGTTGATGCTCTAAACGCATGAGCTGCAACCGTGGAGAAATCCTATAGAGGCATTGTTTTTTTTTTTCATCGCCCTCTTGCGTTTTGTTGCTGCCCTCCCTGTGTCTGTATGTATATATGTATGACTAACTACGCTGCAACTTATTGTTCAAACGACGTTCCCAGCCCTGTTGCACGTACTAGGGTTAAATATATGCTACAGCCCATACGTTTGAGACATGGTACACTACGCATATAGGCTGTAGCTAACATGAGAACGTACCAACAGTTTAATTACCGTAATTCATGGTTACAGTCCTTGCAAACGAAGCATAGATTGCATTGATACGAAAGCATATAGCTTGATACCTTCAACGTTAGTGTCCTCTTATCGTGAATTATTTGCACATGTGCCATGAGAAATATGCATGACTTTTCCCTCCTTGGAGGACTGACAACCTTACGCTTGTAGTCTCGTCGTCTACGTCAATTCCCTGGCACGTACCGATGTGGACGGTTTCGATTCTGTTGCTATATTCATTACTTGCGCTGAAACATTCAGTGTAGGGGTTAAATTTTGTCTCTGGGAGCTCACCTCTGAACGGCAATTGGGTGAGATACCTGAATGTTTAAATGAATTTAAATTTAATATCTTATTTAAAGTCTTGAAAAATATTTGAACAAATTAACAGTGACGATGAAACCGAACAAGCTTACTGAGACTCCCCATCAACAAATAAATTTTCTGATGGAGATAAGCCAGATCCCCAAATCCAAGATGTATGGACCAAAATGAACTTTTGTGGCTCCAACAATACTAATGATTTTGTATTGGATTAAAAAATTACAGATATATCAAGACGTACAACAGATTTTAAACCTCTATTTGATAAAGACGAAATTTTAGTAAAATACATAAGGAGTGGAAAATTATCAATTCCAATTATTCGAAAAATTGTACCCTTAAGTTCTAGTACACTGACATAAGCAAGTACTACTATTACGGCAAGAAACAGATGATCTAGAAAATATGACTTGGAACAAATAATCGAAGAAACCCCGAATAACTCAAACACTGAAACACAACAAACCAATAAATTACACTGAAAATAAATAAATGAATCGTAGAACTGCACCTAATTTCATGCTACCATCAGACTTATCCCTTTTCTAACCAATCCATTAATACAAACAACAATACGAATAAGTGTACCTAAGTCTTAGTGATAGTAGCAATAGTACTGACAATCATTAGAACTCAGATAGGGCTATGCTAATAAACAACGTAACTATCATCAGATATTGCTTTACATACAAAAAAGATAATTTAGTTATTTTACTAGGACATAATATCGACGCTCTAGACGAAGACTATGCTCAGATTGGCCATGGACTACAACTATGCCCCTTCGAAGTCCCGCGCGAAGATTATGCCCTTTTTTCTAGTCGAGACAAAAACTATACCCTTTTTTCAGTCACAGACGAAGACTAAGCTCTTTTTTTCAAGCCCGGGCGAGGGCTATACCCTTTTCTAGAGTGCAGACGAAAACTATGCCCTTTTTTCTAGTTCGGACGAAACTATGCCCTTTTGTTGGTCCCGGACGAAGACTATGCCCTTTTTTCTAGTCCAGATGAAAACTATGTCATTTTTTTCGAATCTGGGCTAAAACTATGCCCGTATCTGGACGAAAAATAAGTTAAAGAATATTCAAGTATTATTTACTGACCCCTCTTGTGTTGTACTTCCCATGAAACAAAAAAAGTCTTCTAGATTTGCTGACTCATGCTTTTAGCGACTAACAGCCACTAGTACGCTGGAAGAAGCTCATGAAAACAAAGCTCCTGAAAACGATTCAACATTTTATATTACGATTTCACGATACTTGTATCCAAGTATCTACGGATACCTTTGTAAAAAAAACAACACGTATTAATTATTCTTAGCAGATCTAGCGGCTTCAGTATATGGAATTTAAATAAGTGTTTAAAAAAAAGAGAATGAGCTTTTTTGAAAGATTTTATGAAGTGAATGTTATAAAAACTGTAGGCAACAACCACTATATAAATATATTTGATTACATATCTAATAACAAACACAAATATAGGTGAGCTTAAATGAATTTCACTTCAGCCGGCCTCCAGAAAAGGTCAACATCTTAGTCTATACTCGGAGAAAATAGAATAATCTTCTTCTGGACTAGAAAAAAGGGCATAGTTTTTGTCTGGACTACACAAAAGGGCATAGTTTTCGTCCAAACTCCGAAAAAGAGCATAGTCTTTATCTGGAATCCCAAAAGAGCATAGTTTTTGTTCGGACTAGAGTAAAAGGCATAGTCTTCGTCCAGACTTCGGAAAAAGGCATAGTCTTCGTCCAGGCTTTGAAGTAGGACATAGCCTTCGTCCGGGGCATCGATATACTGTCATTCATTATTAGTGAAACATCTACCGATATAATAAGTTCAGAAGGTCTTGGGAAAGCTTCTAAATCACTCAGGTAAATATTATTAAGATAAAATCTTTAAACTTTTCAAATTTTAAGAAGAGGAGATCTTACAGACGAGTTAAAATCTGGATTGATAACAGAAATTTTATTAATAATATTTAATAAAATGCCTATACAAATTACTATCTGTTACGGTAAGATTGACTTCCAGTAAGCCTATAAATGCTTATTTCTTGCGACGGTGTTCTTCGCGATAATGACTGAATACCCACTTAACTGGCAAGACCTATCTCCTGGAATACTCGGCCCATCACTGTCGTGACGTTGCCTTTTTTTTCGTCTGATCATCTGCTGTTTTTCAGGGATATCGATTTCCATTGCTTCCACTTGCTGACGGCTTTGGTAAGTCAGCACAGCGTGAGTCTGCAATAGTCATCTAACTTCCATCCTCTTAAACTCTATCTGCGTCTAGTAGGCACCTTACTTTTGGCCTCTTCTAGTGCCTTTCTAAATGCTGGGCAGCTGCCGCTACCTGCTCCGTGTTTAGCACCTTCTGTTCCGTAAGCGAAACATCGGGCCTCCTCCTTGCGATCTTTCATACGGTAATTGTAGCTGCCACATCGAAAGCAAAGCTTCGACCAGCCCTCTTTGTTGTAGTTCCAGGCTATGTGCCCGTACTCCAGACACCGGTAGCATCTGATGACTTTAAACCATCTTTTTACTTGGAAGCTTGTAAAGAATATTAACAGCCTCTTCGTTTCTTCTATATATCTAGCATTAGTCTCTCCAGTATTCACCAAAGTTACCTTCTGCCCTCTTTTATTCGCTCCTAGCAGCGTCACTGTTCTCATCTGTGGTGAGCAACCAGGGATTCTACTCAATGCGAGTTCAATGTTAGCCTTCTCGGTAATCGGATCCAAATTCTGAATTCCGGGTGTTACCCTTTTTTCTGCTGTTTTAACGAATCCTAGTGGTCTAAGCTCTACTGTTAACCAAAGCCTCTCTGTTCCTTACTTCTTTAACTTTAATAAGAAGATCTTCCTTTTTAGTCGTAGTGACTCCTATGACCGTGATCTCGTCCTCTTCTGGCTTGAAATCAGTATTCATCTTCTTTAGGACCTCGGCAAAGCTCTGCCTTTCCGTGACCTTAACAAAAATTTTCTCCTCCTTTTTTCTGGCATCATCACGCTTGCCGCTGTCACTACCGTTAATTAATTCTTATCTGGGGGATAAACTCGTGATTTTCCCGGGTCTTTTTCCTTTCTTAAAAGAGGGTTAGGGGTCTCCTTCGGAGCTTCTGGGCTCCCATTCCGCTTGCCTGTCAGCGTGCTTTTCACGAACCTAGATAGATAGAGCATGTGATTTTCTTTTTTTTCTGATTTGTACGTCTTTAGCACCAGATTATCATTGGTTTGTTCTAGGAAGTTTTCCATCTTTTTTCTAGTCCCTTCACGGCTGTCCTTAAACTTATGCAAAACGTTCAACGCCACTTTCATACTTTCTTTTATCGGCATTTCTGTTTGTGTGTACGTCATCGTGGCTGCTTCTGCTATATCAATGATCATTTTCTCGAGTTCTTTGAATATGGTGTCCTCCTTTGTCTGCTCCATAGTAAATTCTGATCTTAAGTTCCCATTCTACTCAAGATTCATCTTGGTGTTATTACTGAAGAAGCTGGCAGCACTGATGTCACTCGTTCCTCTTTCAGTACTAAGCAGCCTGTTTCGTCCATGGCTGAGCAGGAATATGAAGCCCTACTGTTTTTTTTTTTTTTTTTTATCAGAGGTTTTCTCCTCACTTTCTTTCTGGACGCCTTTGTGGCCTCCCCCACAATCCGTGAGGCCAACACCAGTCACCTGGGCTTTCACCACGTTGGAACTGGTGGCAGATCCCCTCGGAGAGGTTACCACTTGTTCCATTAGCGTCAACCATTATAAGTTTGTTTGGGAACCTACCTTAGAGTTTCTTACTAGGTATTTCCTTCGGCGTTTTAGTCCAGGTAAACTATTTTATTTCGTTCCAGCCACCCGCAGGTAAAAGCTCTGACCACCGCAGCGCCTCGGAATCATACACCCGTGGAAAGCTTGTCTCTATCTGCCACCCAGAAGGCACGCGCTCCATTGACTGACTGCCTTAGCCTGGGGGTTGTTATATTATCATTATTATTATTATTATTATTATTATTATTATTATAATTTTTTATTATTACTAGCGGCCGCTTGTCTCGGTTTCGCCCAAGCCTCACTACATGGAACCCCGTAGTGTGTTGACATATATAGTGAAACTTTTCCAGTTAAAAATTTTACACTTATTTCTGAAGTTTCATAGGACAAAAATCTTCTTATCAAAAACATATTTGTTTAGAATGCATACAGTTTATTTGGTCAAGTAAAAAGCTGTAAGAAGTAAAAAAAAAATATAATTATGCTGTAAAGAACCGTGCATTTCTTATGCCATAAAATAATCGTTGGCCTTAAAAGGTCATTGATTTTCAGTTTCTCCCGTATAATATATGAACAGAGCTGTTCTTTAAAGCTGTAAAGATTTAAAACTTACAAAAATATTTGATTAAAAATTTTTTTTTTCTCTTATCGCACACCTTTATTACCACGGCATCAAAGCCCTGAGGCTTAATCTCTATATTTTTTATCACCACAAAAATATGAATACATATTCTACCAATTTAAAAATCTGGAAGATTCAAGAGATTACTATGAGGGTTACAGTGAAAAGCTGTTCTCTTACTTAATAAATTATTTCGTCACTTTCTTGACGCCTAAAATTGTATTCATAAGATACATTTGACGTTTTCCTTTCTCTTTAACTTCTTGTAATTTTTTGCATAGTTGAGACTCTTGTGAGTCCTAAAGGCTATTTTTTTCAACTTTATTAGGTTGTAATATATTTGTTAGCAAGGTAGTTTGACGTCCGATCATCCTAAAAAGGACCGGTGAGCTTCTTAAGTAAACTCTTTTTTGTTTGAAGTTTCCAGTAAACGTGATTGCCTCTATACCTCGGGGTGATCTTCTCTAGACTTTTATCGCAGCACCACACTGATCGGGAAGAAAACTACAACATTTAAAGCTTTAGAGCTAGTTGTAGAGATCTTTTTCAACGTCTCCTGATGTAACGTCGAAGACGTTGGTGTCTAAAGCACCTTCTTTTTTTGCAGACTCAGTTGTTTTGGTGAGCTAAGGAGGAGAGGTTGGTTTGTGATGCTTGCCCGTTAGAAACAGTCCTGTTCGCTCACGTTTATTATTTTTTCTTCATATTCCAGGTTGAATGCTCAAAGTCAAAAGGATAATATAGGATCGTCGGTCACCAGAGTTCCCAGCCTTACGAGAAACAGCTCTGCTCATAACGTCTGCCAATGAATGACTGACTTAGTTTAATAGTCGACAGCTTCACATAGTCCTTTAGTTGACGAATCATCGTCGGAAATCGTACTAAAAATGTATTTGTTGGCAAAGTAATCTAAACTTAGGTGTCTTTTAAAAGAACCGATGAGGTTAATGGTTAAGTAGGGAACGTAAACACTTATAATGGCCCTGAAATGGGCCAGTGGTGAAGCTTGCAGCTATTCCTTATTTTAATTCTTGATGCTGGAGAGCCAGCTTCAGGTAGCTTGACTCTTATCCCTTGAGTCTCTGTGTACGAAGATGGTACAGGAGGGATGTACACCGGTGACCAAAGAATATTTCGTCTTCAGGTCGTTCCCCGGATAACCAACCGTTCATCGTTAGACAGGAAAGTGGGCTTGAAGAAAATCTTCTCTGTAGGTATGCCGTTGTGACAATCACTAAGAAGGAGGCCGTTGTAGATGCCCGTTTTCTTCAGGGCTGTCTTCTCTGGCTCACATTTAAAGTAGAAAATTTTCTGTCGGCACCAGGTCTGATGGTTGAACGGACACAAAGCTCTGAAGTTCTGGAGCAGGTTGTGCTCTGACTAGAATTGTTTTCTGGTATTCTAATAGAGACGTTGACGTTCCAAACGCCTGTTTTTTCGTGGCACTCGTTTGTTTTAAGGATTCGGGGTTAAAACCGATTTATTTCGCTTGTTTATGAAAGAAGAGTGTCATCGATAGCCAGGATGCCCAGCTACACGACAGACTCCTCTGTTCTTGGTGTAGTGGATTACCTGTCTACTCGATGGGGCATCTTCTAACCACTCTTAACTATCTTTGATTGTGGATGGCTTCAATTTTACCTCGATGCCACCTAGTGGATCCTACTGAACTCAAGCGCAAAGCTAGCTCATTTTAGCAAAACTTTGAGCTTATTCATCGCTAAAGTTATCCACTTTTTCAAGAAAAAAACTGTGCGAAAACCGTTTCGAAATCATCAAGATCAGTATACAAAATTAAAAAAAAATTGGTTTAGTCGTTTTTGTGGTTAGTGATAACAACGGTTTTAGTGACCTTGCTTTATATATTAGTAAGATTATCATATTATCATTGTCATTATTATTATTATTATTATTATTATTATTATTATTATTATTATCATCATCATAATTGTCATTTTTATCTTTATTGTTATTATTATTATTGTTATTATTATTAGTGTTATTATTATAAAAGTGCTGTAAAGATAACATTTTAGCGTTGATTCGCTTTTTTTGAAAAAACACTTAAGTTGAGTTTTGGAAGCTTGGCTTTCTCAGTGATAATGTTAGAATAAATTATGAGAATGTCAGATTAATAGGATTCAGATGTGTTAATGATGAATGTTAGGTAATGAATTCGGTGGGATCATAGGAGAAAAAAAAATCGATTATTGCTGGATCACGATGCTTAAGTTAAATTTATTTCAAGTTGATTCATAGTGGGGGCAAACATTACTACTATAGTCCGATGGCCTTTATCACCTTGAAAATAATAAACGAGGCAAGCACAGAAATTTTTTTTAAATTTAATTTCAAGGAGACAAAATTTCTATTGTTTAGGAGTTGTATATCGTTCATACCCTTTATCTCCTAACGGGAGTTGCTTCAAAAGGGTAAAGTAAATAATTCGAGCTGTATCGAGCAAGGATTATTCTTGTTCGCGAACTTCGGTTTGATCCCATTTGGAATGTTCTATGAACTTTCTAACATCGTGACACTGAAAGCTGTTGTTGAGTTTCTAAGAGTTACCTTGAAGGCTCACGTTGCTCGGTGTTTAACGTGTGGCTCGCACGCCAGAGAATAAGTTTAGTAACTGGTCGCTCGAGAGTTGCAAGGGCTAAGCGAAGTTTAACAACGCGGACCAAACCATCTCTGCCAGGAAACACCTCCACATGTAAAACAGCGAAAAACGATACAACGAACAGATTGCCTACCTCGAAGCACACAAAACTTCTGTCTCAATGTAGTAAGAGTAAGTTGCGTACCTTTATAAAGCGTGAGAAAATGATATTCACATATTATAAGGTTAACAAAGTGATAATTCGTTTGCAAGATGATGGGATGCTTGCTGAGGTCGGTGAGACACGATCGACTCAATCTACCCCCAACTCAAAGTAATGTATTAATTAATACCGGTTTGAGTGGAAGAGGAGGATTATTTCGAAGTAGAGTGACGACAGTATCGCTTTTTTGGTTTGTTAGGTCCAGAGTATTCTCAAGGATCTCATATCCTGGTTTAAAATACAACATTTGATGATACTTAATGAGAATAAACTCAGCATTTTCCAATTTATCTGAACTTAAAACAAGGCTTTCGGTCTCAAGAAGACTACGAGCTCACAATCGAGAAAGGCGAGAATTAAAAACTATTGTGTGCTTTGACGATCGCCGATAAAACATGAGAACGATGAACTTCAAAACGAAACTCTAAAATAAACTTAGGAGGATAAAAGCTCCAACGTGGGATGGAGATAGACTTGGGGCGAGTTACTTCCTCCATTTCCCATAATCTTCGTACTAACTGATTGAACTCAACATCCGATGTACAACGTTGCGAGCTAACAGTCAAATTAGCAGAACGTTTCGCTACAGAACCAGGTAAGAGCCATCCCAGAGAAGTAGCGATGGCGATGGGATCGTTAACGCGACCCTTACGAACACCGTTTTTTAAAATAATTGCATGAATGTCAGCTCCTAAAAGTAGGTTAATTTTATCCGAACTTGTGAATTTAAGATCAGCTAGGTCTAAGCCAATCAAATGGTGAAAATTGCAATTGATCTTAATACTATCTTCCTTAAACTCAATTGAAGAGTCTAATCGAGATTGCATTTTGAAGTAGACCTAACTTTTAGGAGAATCAACGGAAACTCCATCAGTCCTATTGAGCTTCAAGTTACTTTTTTGCTTTTGAAGGTTTAATAAGTCACACAACGAACGAGAGATTATCGAAACCTACGAAGCTTGGTTGATCAGAGCTCTAGCTAGCAGTCTAACACCATTAGGTCCAATGACGTAAACTCTAGCAGTAGCTAGCAAAACTCCAAGACCTTTAGAGCGAAGAGTGTGAGTTTGGTGAGTGGACTCTCCATCACTGGTAGACTAACAATCCTTAACATCAGCACAATTATGAGAAGAATCTGATGAGTCCATCTTTAGTTTGAAAAGATCACTGTGTAATAATGAGTAATGCTTCTTGCTACATATAATGCAGGATCGATCAGACTTACAATCTTTAGCCAAGTGGTGACCAAAACAATTCAAACACAAACGAGATTTGAAAATCAGATCTCTCTTTTCATTCCACGGCTTGGACTTAAAAGAAAGGCACTGATAAAAGGGATGATTACTATGACAATCAGGACAAGATGACAATTTTGCTTCAGTAACGTAAGAAGATCCCTTTAAACTATCCTCTTTAGAGGCACAGGCCTGAGCCTTAAGATTGAATGACTCTAATGTGATGATTTCTGACTTAATAAAATCTCTAACTTGGTTTAGAGTGGGTGCGGCAGTAGAATTACCTAAAGATCGTTGCCAATTTTATTTCGTGTATTTATCAAGTCTATCAACTGTCCAGGCGATGTAAAAATCAGTGGAGCCGTAGTCTCTACCTAAAGTAACTAACGAATTAATTAAGCTAACGATCTTCTTTTGTATGCGCTTCAATTCAGCACAAGAATCGAGTTCCATAGGTTTACAAGAGAGGATTATCAAAGTATAAGAGTGAACAAGACGACGCTGACTATCAAAAATGTTAATGAAAGTATCCCAAGCATTTTGATATTGCTGCTCACTGACAGCAATACCTTGAATTAAACTAAGCGCTTCTCCAGACAGATGCACTTTCAAGTGGTGAAATTTAATGCTCGCTGGAACATCTTCTCTTCGATGAAGTAAAGCCCTAAACACATAACGAAAGTGTTCCTATTCAGAGTTATTTCCAGAAAACTGAGGCAATTCCCTTTTTGGGAAGCAAAAAATTTGCTCCAGCAGCCGGAAAGGAGCTGGAGGAGCTAAGGGGGAGGAAGGTTAGGATCTGGTGGAAACGATCCAATGAATTCTTAAAAGTCTCCCATTACGTTAAAATAAGCATCGATAGAGAGATCATACAACTCTGAAGTGAAATACTTGTGGGTTTCGTCTTATTCATCTAATTTGAGAATTTCTGAATGAGCTAACTTTGAGTTAGAAAGATGAAATTCCACTGCTTCCAAATACGAACGAGCTTACTGTTTTCTGACTATAATATAACTAATCGGTCCCAACTAAAATTGTTAAGAGCTTGACTCAGGAGCAAGGGCTATATTAGAGAGAATTGAACCAAGATTCAAACTAGGCTACACAACTATAGCGAAATAAATCATATAGACAATAAACTACAAGAAAATTAAATGTCTATCCTGTTTCAACATATATGAGGCAGTGATAAATATTTCCTGACAGAGATGATCGGTTTCACTTAGTAAAGCATCCACAACTTAATCTTAAATCAAATGAAGTACTTTACAACAGTGCTAGATTATTTTAACTCGAGATGCAATGATCGCAACAGTATGCAAACTAAAGTGATACATTCAACTGTCATAACTGGACGTCCTCTAACTCGGTAGACAACTGACAACTCATCCAGTGCAATGATAAGCAAACTCTAGTGTCCGTCAACTGGCGAGACCCCTCGAGGTGGCGACAATCGAAGACACAGCTTACGATGGCTTGGTACAAAGGCGGCTATTGCGACTGTAAATGCGATGATTGCAGTGACTATTAACGCAAGCGATGACAGTAGTTACGTACTAAAATTTACAAATCGAACGTATATTAGTAAATAATAGTAATCTAATAAGAGAAACACAGTCTCCACTGGTGAGTTCACGTCTGCAAGCTTGATACAATCTCATTCAAAGACAAAGGTCACGCAACGCTATACTATAATACAACATTTACTGGTACCATTACATAGAGCGATGCGAGTAAGAGAGAGGTAACGAGTGCTTAAGATATACCATACGCCTGTATATCTCTTGCAAATCAATTCTTACGTGTACTCCTTACCGGGATACAAAAAACAAAGCTAATACGTATACCTATACGTATGCTTAACACAAAGCAAGCGAGCAAAAGCAAAACAACAACACGAGGCACCCAGCACGCACCGATCTACTATAATAGAGCTAAAAAGAGAGAGACGAGTTTCAGAGGTCAAAACTAGCCGAAGTACGTGCTTTGAAGCCAACTCAAAATGGCTGCCGCACTACGCAAAACTAAGTAAAAAGACAAAAAAGCCGTTTAACTAAGGCGACTTGCCCCACTCCACCACAACAAATCCGGCTCGAAGGACTAATGTTGAAGATAGATGTTAGCAAATGGACTGTATTATTTAAATTTTCAATTACCGCCGGATAAGTAGCAAGGGAGAGAGGGAAGATATGAAAGTTTGTAACAATGACCAAGTCGTATCTCACTTTATTAAAACACTGAACACCAAGTTTAACGAAAACAAATTTTTTTAATATTAATTAACTCTTCTTTACACTTCAAAAAAAAAAATAAAAAATATTAAATGCTTAGAATCTATAAAAAGTTATCAAAGGGAAACTAAAGCGACTCATAGCGATGCGTACAGCTTAGCGAGCAGACGTGAACTGGCTCTCAGAGTGCAACAGCCCAGAAGAAGTCTTACATGGCACGTGCACATACATTCATACAAGTTCACACATATCATCTTATTCTCTCTTACTCGCAAGCAGTAGTCAGCGGACTACTTTACATAAGCTTACGATCGCGAATGTACTCGAATACCCAACAGAACCATTGATGAGATACTAAGTGGATCAGAAAGATTAAGTTGAGGGTTGACGTGGAAATGGTGGAATTTGAAAGTAATGTATATGTTTTCAAAAAGGAGGAAAGGTCCTGGTAGTGGGCAAATGGAAGCACAAATTATAGCTCTTCTATGCTCAACTTTTTAGATATATGTGTTTATTTGTTGCCGGTAAGTTAAAACATATTATAGTATTTCGTTAGGAATTTTGTGGAATAATATTTTTATTTTTCTTTGTTTAGTGATTTTGTTGTTTTTTTTTTAACTTTTTTGTTTTTATTTTTTTTGGTGTTGTTTATTTTGTTTCATGTGGTTGTTGTTTTGGTTGTTTTTTTTGTGTTTCACCTGTTGTTTTTTACTATGTTTTTTTGTTTGTTTTGCGTGTTTTTTTCTTTGTATTTTTTGTTCTCTTTTTTTGTTTGTTTTTTTTTCCTTTTCTTTTTTTTTTTTTTTTTTTTAACACGTTACCACGACAACTCTTAGGCTACGTCACTGAGACTACCATTAGGTCCAATGACGTAAACTCTAGCAGTAGCTAGCAAAACTCCAAGACCTTTAGAGCGCAAAGTAATCTAAACTTAGGTGTCTTTTAAAAGAACCGATGAGGTTAATGGTTAAGTAGGGAACGTAAACACTTATAATGGCCCTGAAATGGGCCAGTGGTGAAGCTTGCAGCTATTCCTTATTTTAATTCTTGATGCTGGAGAGCCAGCTTCAGGTAGCTTGACTCTTATCCCTTGAGTCTCTGTGTACGAAGATGGTACAGGAGGGATGTACACCGGTGACCAAAGAATATTTCGTCTTCAGGTCGTTCCCCGGATAACCAACCGTTCATCGTTAGACAGGAAAGTGGGCTTGAAGAAAATCTTCTCTGTAGGTATGCCGTTGTGACAATCACTAAGAAGGAGGCCGTTGTAGATGCCCGTTTTCTTCAGGGCTGTCTTCTCTGGCTCACATTTAAAGTAGAAAATTTTCTGTCGGCACCAGGTCTGATGGTTGAACGGACACAAAGCTCTGAAGTTCTGGAGCAGGTTGTGCTCTGACTAGAATTGTTTTCTGGTATTCTAATAGAGACGTTGACGTTCCAAACGCCTGTTTTTTCGTGGCACTCGTTTGTTTTAAGGATTCGGGGTTAAAACCGATTTATTTCGCTTGTTTATGAAAGAAGAGTGTCATCGATAGCCAGGATGCCCAGCTACACGACAGACTCCTCTGTTCTTGGTGTAGTGGATTACCTGTCTACTCGATGGGGCATCTTCTAACCACTCTTAACTATCTTTGATTGTGGATGGCTTCAATTTTACCTCGATGCCACCTAGTGGATCCTACTGAACTCAAGCGCAAAGCTAGCTCATTTTAGCAAAACTTTGAGCTTATTCATCGCTAAAGTTATCCACTTTTTCAAGAAAAAAACTGTGCGAAAACCGTTTCGAAATCATCAAGATCAGTATACAAAATTAAAAAAAAATTGGTTTAGTCGTTTTTGTGGTTAGTGATAACAACGGTTTTAGTGACCTTGCTTTATATATTAGTAAGATTATCATATTATCATTGTCATTATTATTATTATTATTATTATTATTATTATTATTATTATTATTATTATCATTATTATTATTATTATCATTATTATTATTATATTACTATTATNCACGTTACCACGACAACTCTTAGGCTACGTCACTGAGACTACCCACTCTCCACCTATGTGTGGGAGTGTATTGCCGCACCTATTTTCCAACCCTTTTACTGATGTTATACCTAATCTATAGGCACAGTGCAAGTATCTCTGGTAAAACACCTTGCCAGTTAAGCTGACACTTTCAAACGGTGCATCAAGTTTACTAGCCACAATGTAGCCTTTTTCCAGAAAGGATTCCATATTTCAAGATATCCACTCCTCGCCAGTTAAGATGGCGTTCTCTGCCAAAGCATCGGATTCAGGCTAATTAGCATCCCCAGAGAAGCCCCATGTTTCAGGAACCACTCATCGCCGGTAAGGCTGGCGATCCCTGTCTGGCGCATCGGATCCGCTAATCTCTACCTATAACCCTAACACTATTTCGCATTTACCCATGTCCAAAGACCTGTGGGGCATAGAAAAAATTCTGGAATTACTCTGAAGGAAAATTCCACGGAAAAACCCGCCCCGAAGCAGCCGGGGTTACATAGGAACTTTTCCCGATAAAAACTGTTTTAGAAAAAATTTGCATTCGCCGGGAATCGAACCTACGACCCCTAGAATAGCGTCGTATCAGTAACAAGCACACTTACCACTGAGCCAACGCCACTTCTGTTTTTTTGTTTATTTATTATGTCCTTTTTTTGTGAGATGACTTTTTCTTTGTTTATTTTGTGTGTGCACGCGTATGTGTGTATGTATGTGGTTGTGGTTTCTTAATTTTTTTGTTTTTTTTTATTTATTGTTAATATGATTACATTTTATTACATTTTTGGTGAAGTAGCAAAAAAAAGGAATCATACATCTAAATCATCTAAATCATCTTTTCCGTAGGAGCGATAATTATGGCGCTGAGTTCTGGAAGCCCCCCACAACTTTAACATGCGTTTTGGTTCGGTAGTTTTTTTACGTGTTTCACGTTAGTACATTCGAAGATACACGTTGCTCGAATATCTTTCAGCCTGTAGTTAATATACTGGTGATAACGCTGGGTGCCTGATCTTCATACCGGCAACTCATCACCACATTCCTGGTACGCCCCGTAGTTGGAGCAGTTGGTGAGGCTGTTCCGTCCGAAAAAGTTTATCTTTTCAAGGAGTCCTGAGTATTGTACTTCCCGCGGTTCTACTGCTGATTCCTACAGGTAGCAAAGATCGTAAGCAACGTTACAAGCGTGATCGGATACTGTGGCACTTTACAATCCAAAACCTGACAATTCTGGCCCCATTGAATTGCTTTGTCTAATGCAAGGCTTCCTAGTCTTTTAGATTGTTTTATGGAAAAGCTCATGTTCCTACAATATCTCGTTCACTAAAAAATGTATTTATTCCTCTGCTTGTTAGTTTTTTTCTTAAATTTTGTTAGCAGTGGAGAGGTCCAAAATATTAACATTGTTACAATCTACCAATTTAAAAATCTAGAAGATTTAAGTAATTACTGTTGGAGTTATACTAAAAATCTAATCTCTCGCGTAATCGATTCTTTATTTCTCAATTTAGATGCAGCTGTTTCAATCTCAACTGAACAACTCCGCTCGTGACGTCTACCAGTGAATGATTTGGTTTAATAGTAAGTGGCTTTACATAGTCTTTTAGTCGTCGAATCGTTTCCAGAAATAGTAGTAAAAATATGTTTATTGGCAAGGTAGTTAAACTTTAGATATCCCTTAAAATAACCAATGAGATTGATGGTTAAATAAGAAGCGTTAATACTTGTAATGAACTTGAAAAGGACCGGTTGTGATACTTGCAGCCATTCTTTATGATTATTTTTGATGATGGAGAGCTGGCTGCAGATAGCTTGACTCTTACCTTCTGGGTCTCTGCGTATAAAGACCATAGTGGATAAAGATACGCTGCTGGCCAAAGAATATCTGGTCTTCGGGTCATTCCCCGGATAACCAACCGCTCATCGTTAGTCGGGAAAATGGACCTGAAGAATACCTTCTCTGTAGGTATGCTGAGCACAACCTCCTGTTTACTAGACAAATGCTCTACCACTTGAGCTATCGAGGAGCTGTGATGATTTAGATGTATCAACATTCACTTGTATACTATTGGTCGTATGAATTTCTAATTTACTGTTAAGCATTAGAGTCACGTAACTACTTTATTGAGCTTAGGTGAAAGACAGCTCTAAAAATTAAGAGTGAAAAAGCTTATCTAAACTTACAGTGCGAGTAAATGTACAGCTCCTCGGAGGATATTTTTCTCATTCTTATTTATTTCTTAAGAAAATTTTCTTGAAAAAGAAACTATGTGGTTTAGTATTATGAGTCTTAAATATATTGGATATTGCAAAAAGGGCATGTATGGAGAATATAGTGCTTGTATTGAAAGTGCCACCATCTATGCATATGCATTTCTTGATACAATGATTTAGATGTATCAACATTCGCTTGTTTACTATTGATCGTATGAATTTCTAATTATTATTTTTGTTTGTGTAGTGTGTTTTTGTAACCCAGCAATAGCTTTTGAAACTCAATATTTCCTTATTTAAGGGTTCTAGCGATGCTGACTGTTGATATATTTGTTTCTATTAATATTTCGTTTAAGTTAATAAGTGACTTATTTAGTACCATTGTTATGTTTGTTATGCTTTCTCTACCTTTACCACTTATGGGCAAAACTATGTGAAAATTTGTGTATTGTTTAATTAATGTAGGTGTGCTGATAAGTAAATTTCCCAAGCAGTGTAATTTGTTTATTGTACGGATATCTCGCGCTCCATCATCTAATAGTTGACCAAGGTCATTGGTAAAGTAAATGTTACTGTCTTTTTCATATAGATCTTTTCTCTAGAAAAACTTTTTTAATTTTTACACGTGATTTGGGTAAGTGGTCTATTTTGTGTATTATTTTTTTCGTGCTTGACTACATAGGATGCTTTTCATAAGAGTAGGGTATGAAAAAAATTTTCTTCGCCGTTATGAGGGTCGCGTTTTTGACTTTTATTAGTATTTTGATGGGTGGTTGACAAGTTTCCTTCGGTTTGCCGTTTTTTTACAGAAGAGACCGCCTACTCTTGCATGGTGTTCTCGAAAATAAGTATGTTAGGTGTATGGTCTTTATTTTTATTGTTGTTGAGTTTTCGTTTTTTGGGAACTAAGGCTTACAGGGCATCGTCGCAGCGGGAGCTGATATTTTTTCCTGCTCTTTGGCGTGTCATTATGGCGTATTGTTGCATTTTTTCTGCTATTGTATTTAGCAGCTGCTGCGGCTCTTCGTCTGTGCAGGTACGCAAAAGTATGTCGACGTTTATTGGATTTCTAAATAAGTCTCCGTAAACGTTTTAAAAGCTTTGTTTTTATATTACATCGAATTTAATTCAGTGAGTTTAAGTCACCAGCATTTAACTCGAGAGTATGGGTCTTTATCGAATTGAGCTATACAAGAGGCCGATGATCGGTGACTAATATCAATTTTCTTCGCTACAGGTATACTTTAAATTTCTCTATGTAATATAATAAAGCTAGAGCTTTCTTTGAGAAGGTGGGGTAGTTGCTTTTACTTTTGTTATATGTGCAGGATACAAAATCAATGGGCCTATCTTTCTTAATTTCTCCTTATGAAAGTACGCCTTCTATAGCGTAGCCTGATGCATTTGTTGTCAGTATACATTTTTTGGATTTTTTGGTTGAGAAAATTCTTTAACGGCCTTTATCTTTTTTGGGTCAGGTTTTAGTCCTTTTCTGCTAACTATGTGGCCAAGATAATTTGTTTCTTGTTTAAACAACTCGCATTTTTCTGGCTGTAAAACAAAATTTTTTTCTCTGAGTTGCTGTAAGAATTAAATGATTATTCCACAGTGTTTTTTGAATTCTTGGGAGTGAATAAATACGTCGTTGAATAAAGAAACAGCTCTTATAATGTTTGAAATTAGGGCAGCTATAAGTGCTAAAAATATTGGTACACTTGTTTTTAAGCCAAGTAAGTATCTTTTAAAATAAAAAAGTCTTTATCTGTCTTCTTTTCTTTTTTTGATTTGTAGATAACCAACTTTCAAATCAAAAAATGTAAAATATTTAGATGCAATGATTTAGTCTAGAATATTTACTATGTTGGGTACGAGGTAATTGTAGTCAAGTATTATGACATTGAGTTTTCTAAAGCCTATTATGACTCTTTATCTCTTTTGTCCGTTTGGTGCCGGCTTTTTTGGCACACAGAAAATAGGTGCCGCGTAAACGCTCATTGAATGCTCAATAACTTTTTTTTCAAGCATTTCTTTGACTTGTCTGTTCGTTTCTTCTTGTAGGACAGAAGGTAACCGGAAAAGCTTAACTTTAATGGTCGTACTAAATATTTTTAGGATGCTTAACTCCATGAGGTACGTAGCAGGTAAACTTACACCTTCAAGGAAAAATCTGTCATCATTCTCTACCATTATTTTTTATAATCGTTAGTTTTTTATGCTTAATGTGTTCGAGACTCAATATATTTAAAATCTTTTGTTCATATGACGTTACGTTCGAGTGTACTGATGTGTTTAAAACTTTTTTATTTTTGTTGTTTATAGTATAATTCTTATTTATCTGTGATTTGAGGTTCTTGATGCAATGAATAGCGCGTCCTTGGGCTTGTATGATTTTCTGAGGGTTTTGTTTTTTTAAATATACTTTTATTTGTTTGTGCAAGATTTAGAGCTCTTCTTAGTGCTTAGTGTTAGGATATTTTTAAGGCATGTTTGAATTTTTAGTTTTACCGAGGTCTTTATTTTCGTATATGAGTGATTTTTCTAAGGTTTTGAAGATTTCAAGGAGTTCATTTTTAGTGTCGCTTTCATTGTATGATCTTGCGTGTATGGAGTTTTGAGTAGTTTGTGAGATAGAAAGTTATTATGATTTTCACCTAGGGTATCTTTATAATTATCAGCGGTTTTGACACTTTTTATTCTTGGTTCGAATTATTTTGATTTCAAAATACGGATACTCAAGTATTGTTAAGTTCACAGCTTTTGATTTGTTTTGTAGTTGTCTGGCGTTCGGATTTTTGGATTTCAGAATTCAGAGTTTATTACAGAAGTTTTTGTTTCTTGATTTTGGATCCAGGCATTTATAATATAATTTTTTGTTCCATGATTTTGAATTTCAGAAAAAATGTGATAATCCGAAACTTTTTGTTTTTAATGACTACTGAGTTCGGATTTTGCAGTTTTTGGAAGTTCTCTGTAAGAGTGTTCTGTTTATATAACGCGTAAGAAGTTGTACGGAATAAATACGTATGTGACGAAATTTTAAAGCCATTTTGGAGAATATTTTGTGTTATTTATCCTTGCTTTCATAGATATTACGTAATTTCGTCTTTTTAAGTATTGTTTAAAGCAATTAATTTGTACTTAATAAGTACAAAATATCTCGTTTCCTATAAAGCCGTTTGTTTTTATTGGAAAATCATCCGTTATGATGTGCAGTTCAAAGAAGTATTCATAAAAGCTCAGAACTATGTACCCTTGAGATTTAATTTCAGCCATTGTTGTGCCTTTTAGGTGTAGATTAATATCTTGGAAAATTATAATGCTAGGTGGAATAACGGATGTTTTAATGAGTGATGCCTCTGCACTGGTGTCAAGAATAAACGACAAGAGTGAATTGGTTTCGCTGAATTTGACTGTTACAGAAGGTGTTTGTGTTTTGATATTTAGTAAAAAAGTTTTATTAACTATTGTCTTTTTGGGAAGTTATTAGTGTTACATATGCTGGTTTCTCCCAAGCTTCCCCTTTAGAAGGAACCTAAGGCATTTTCCGATGCCTTGTGATTAATTTTATCGTTGTAGGCCTTTTCTTACATTAACTTTTCCAGTAACCTAATTTTTTGTAATAGTTGCATACTTTTTGATGGTTTTGATCATCATTAATTCAATTTAAAGCTCGTTGCGGAGTATACTGGTTTGGTACATGATCATTAGGTTAATATGTAGAGAAAAGTTTATTATGTGATAGTTGACCTCATGACGCGCCTTTTTCTGGTAACTGTGTGTATAATGGTGTGGGCGAGAGGCTCGAATGACGTTCTGTTTTGAAGAGCGTAGCGTTATACACGAGCATAGCTTGGCATGTGTCAGTTTAACTAGTATTATAGTGATACCAGCAATTGCCTGCTGTGTGCTCCCATCTTTAACAAATTTGGCATTTTTCTGGTGTTTGAATAAAGTTTATTCGGGCATCTTGACTTTGTTTATTGGTAATGATTTTTACTGTTTCTTGTTATTGTTCAGGTTTGTAGCACCCAAAGTCTCTTTCGATTTTCATAGCTTAATTTGTGGCTGTTTTAAAGCTGTTTGCGTGGCCCATTCATGTTTTTATCACCCAGTGCAGCCCTTTAACAAAATATTCAACTTTGTACTTGCTGAAGTGTATGACTGCATCGATAGGCTCTAGGCATGTGTGAGAGTATGTATGCGTGTGTTTGAGTAAAGGTATGAACAGCACCAGTCAGGTATGCCTCAGTTCTGATTTGACACCAGTCAAGTGTGCACACTATACTTCGCTCTCCCCAAAAAATAAGTCTGTATATATTGAAAAGTCCGATGTAGTCAGTAATCCTTTAGTTTTGTCAAGTCAGTCTAATAAACGTATTTTGTCATTCCAAAATCTGTTCAGTCGTCTTCTCATTTTCCTAAGCCTACTAACCCTTCAAATTACGGGCCCCAGTACGCTTCACCACGCTTTTCTCTCATGTGTTTTCTTTTCGTGTTTCCGGGAAAAATGGTAAACAAGACGCCAGCTTGTTCCCAGGAAATAGCCAAACACTTGCGCACGACTTCCTTTCCCCTACTCCACACATTTCGGCACAAATCATGGAGCAAAAAACAGCTCCCCGAACGAGATAAAAAAAGGGCTCGCAGCCCTCGCGAACAGAAGAGACCCAGCCCACAGCAGATCAACATCCTGCCAGGCAGCCACCTGGCCAGGTGCCCCCCCTTAACCGCTGCCGACAGGATCCTCCACAAATAAAAGTCTTGAGTTCAATTTAAAGTCACGCTGTTTTTCTTTCGCTCACCCGACCACTTCTAGGTGACAAGTCGTGGCAAGGGCCACAGGTTGGGCAGAAAACGGCCGATCTCCGGGGGACTCTCTCCGAGAACCGCGCTCAGCTCTCACTTGGCCGAACGCTTTTCTCCCTTGACATTCAGCCCTACGCCACCAAACGGATGGTTACACTCGTTGAGCTAAGCTCCTAGGACGTTGCTACTCAGATGATCAGAGTCCCGCAGAGTTCAACCTGGCAAGGAACAGTGCACCGACGCCGCTCCGCTCATTTCCCTTATTAGGGCTGCGGTCAGCGCGCCGTCCTCGGCGACGTAACGAGAGGCAGCGTCTGAAATGGAACCGCCGGAGACACGGAGGGCCATCACAGCGAACGGCTGCGGAGAGGTTCATTGCAACGCCTGAAGCGGCTTCATCACCTCGTCCAGTCATCCGAAGCGTCATATTCCGGGCCACTTCGAGTATCAGTGTTGGCGAGCTTCTGCCAGACACCCCTCGGTTCCCATCACTCGAGCAGGTAACGGACGACGCAGTCATCCCGGCAACCATAGAACGGTTCGTGCCTCCGGAACCAGACTCTGCTCTCAGCCTGGAGACCGGCCTCTTCGACGGCTTTAAGGACGACATTAAGGGCGACTCGCCGGTACGGCAAGAGACCAACCTTCCGGCCTGCGTACGCAAGCCGACTCGGCCCAGGACACTCGTTCCACCTGCTATAGCACCACTTGCCGAAACACCACCACGCCTCCCAAAGCCTTCAAGGTCGATTCCCGTCGAGCTACGAGACCCACGATGGCTAAACAAAGCCGAGTGGAAATTACCTCTGCGCCCTCCAAAGGAAGTAAGGATCCTGGAGGAGTTTACTGTGCCGCGAAGCCGCAGCACGCACCGTACGCGCAGTTTTAAAGCGATTTACCGTTGACATAGCTATATCACCCACTCAGCCCTTCTCAGGGCTAACACTAATCAAAACGTTGGAACGACTCCTCTGGCTACCTAGCTGGGAGAGATTTGGTTTCGGAGCTCAGCCTCCTCACCACCGAGCAACCTGATAACAAGCTCTGGCCGAGGAAAGAAACGAGGAGTTGAGTGAGGAAGTCACAACTCTGGCGGAGGAGGTACCCCTGGCAACCGAGGTCGAGAATGAGGCCTCGACGATGACGTTACCTCCAGAAACACTCAAAGCGGCAGAGGCAGTTTGGGGTGAAGTAAGAGATGTCGGCAAGGTACAGTATTGTTATCAAATGTTATGTCGGATTTCGGAGACAGTACTACGACAGGAGGCGGTTAGACAGGAAAAGGTCAGCGAGTTTTTAGAAAAACTCGAAAAAAATAAAACTGTCTATTCGCACGGGATGACAAAAGCACCATGGGCACGTGATCAGTTATTCTTCGGTGTGCGGGAGAAGGATAGGGGGAGGTGATGAGTAGAGTAAAAATAGAGAATTTCTCTCCCTCTCTGTCTTACTTACAAGGGATCGCATGGTCTCTCTCGCACGCGTCATATAGCTTTGCATGACCACTAACCAGAACAACTCTTCTCTCCCACGTTTTTCTATAGTAACAGCGGGCGTGCCTTGCTAGTATTTTGTTTTGTTTTGTTTGAAATAGAAGGCAGAAAGGCTGATACTTAAAAACTGTGAGATCCATACAACAATAAGGCAAATTCTTTATATTAAAGAGAAGTCAGATAAAGTGCTTAAATATTTCCTCTGTAAAAGAAAGTAAACATACTTTTAGATGAACGGATATTTGATGCTCTATCTAGAGCTGGCCATGGCATTTTTTGCGCGTAGGGCCAAATTTGTGAGGCTCGGAAGTCATTATATCGGTGGACGAAAGCTGTATCAGGGCTCACGTTGGGCGTTACGTTATAAATGTCGAAGGTGTATAGTATATTTTTTTTTCAAATTTTTTGCTGTGACTTGCATAGTCATGTGAGGCTTGTGTTCAGCCACGCAGGACTGTGAAGGTGCCCAGCCCACAACAGTGCTTTGTGTTCGAGTACGTTTGTGTGCACTGGGCCAAGTGACTAGAAACGACTTCCGTTCGCTTGGTTTAGGTTAACTCTCTAAAGACTCCTGATATTTGTTGTGTTTTAGAATTCCTGATTGGAAACAAAATTTTGTACTTGCTGAGTTTTCTTAATTTAAAAGGTGGAAAACTAACACTACCAGGAGATCTCTTTAAGGAAAATTATGAAAATGCGATTTCTGCTCGAAATGAACTCCGGTTGTTTGAAAAGCCAGTTGATGTTAATAAGACAGTTAAGATAAAGACAGTTTGTAAAACGTCTGATAGGGAAGCTCTCAATTCTATCGGTAATGGCAGAAAACGTTACGAGAAATTAAAATTAGACGACACGTTGAGCATTAAAAATATGTCTGAAAAAGTAGCAGAAACCATTTTCAGATCAAGTACAGGCGAAAATTCTCAAACCAATACAAAGAAAGTCAAAATATTACAAAATAAGTACAAATGATCGAGGACAGAAAATAAACAGTTGACTTGAGATGGAAAAGATGTTGAGAAGGCAGAAAAAAGAAAACAGGAAGATAGCAGAAAAGCGTAGAATGGCAGAAGAAAGAAGGCAGGAAGAAGAACGGGCGTGGGAGGAGTTCTACGTCTCACTCCAAAATTTTGATTAAAGGCTGTGCAGGATAAATGACAGGCTTACCAACTTAGAGTCTGTCTGGGTACGGCCCGGCCCCGGACCCCTTTCCTCTTCCACACCCAGGTCTGGAAGATATCACATGAGCATAAAGGAAAAACTAAGAACCTTTGTAGATGAAACAAAGGCAACCAATATCTCTAAAAATGATGTGGAACTTATTGCTGCAACCATCTTGAATCAAATTAATTTCTGACTCGGATGTGAATTTCATAATTTCTTTAGTTATAGCCTAATTAAAGATGTTAAATTTGAAGTCTTTTACGATAATTTGGAGTCAGAACTTTGGTCAAAGGGACTGTTGAACATTGTTGATCCCTCGGTTGAAAATTTAGAGTCAATGGGTGAAGACGCGATTTGTGATGATAAGTTGAAATTCAGAGACTCACTGTTGAACAGAGTCGTGGAGAGATACCATCTCAGAATGTTACGTCTGCAAGACCTAGTTGCGATTTTGGTAAGTCTGAAAGTATTTAAAAGCGGAGAAACACTTATTACTACGGCCGCGATTCAAAAAGACTGCACGAAATTAAGCTTAATAAAGGGAAAAAAATAAGATTTTTAAATTTATTAAAATTGAAGAACTAGTAAGGAATTATGAGACCATAAGTATGTCTGGTCCCTTTTCTGAAGAAGAAAAAAGAGATGCGTTTTATACCGCCGTCGTGGGATCCGTTCCTAGCGTATAATGACAGACTTTACGCATAAAATGCAAAATATAGACGGAAAGGGTATGACTTATAAGAATCTTGTGTCATACATATTGAAGGTTAAGTCAGAAGATTTGGTGGAAGTCGCTGGAAACTGACCTACGAGGGTGGCATGGATTGCATCATAGCCCCAGGATCATCTTCGGAGCTTCAACTGTGACGACTGGGACCATTTGGCGGATAACTGCCCGAAGGCCTGAACTGGGCTTAAAAAGTGCTACACTTGTGGCACTTTTATAAATGACATACCGGCCCACAAGAGGTGCAACCCGAAACGTGGTGAGCAAAATAAATCAGATTCATGGGATTTTAGAAGGCAAGAGCGTGGAAGTCGAGATAATTGAGGTGGCCGCGGACGTGGTTATTAAATTGGAATAAAAATTCAGAATTGGATGGAGAAAATTAAATTATATTTATTGCAAATTTGGGAGCGACTAACCCCTTTGTAAAGTCAGAAAAACTTTTCAAAAATCTTGACAGAAACAAGAAAAAATTGAATGTGAGTTGAACAGAGTAGTCTGTGCTCGAGACTTGGTCGGAAATTTACTTTTCTTGCCTAAATTTTCTGATATGAGTCTAACCATCTATTTGGTGATAAAGAAATTAGAATATTTTATCGTAAAACAGAAGTGTCTGGATATTAGAAATTTATCAAAAATTATACTGGACAGTCGAGTTTATAAAATCAGACAAAATAAGAAAGTTTGACCAGACACAGGTTGGGTATGTCAAAAAAATACAAATTCTAACGGCAGAGTCAGAAGCACATACTGGTCCTGAAAAGTCAGCTTCAGAAAACAGTATAACTGATAAGTTGGAGAGCTCGATTAGAATAATTAAAAAAGGTGACAGTTTTGATGGTGTATTCTTGATACAAGATAGAAAGTTCCACGATGTTGGGATAGTAGAAACTGAGTTAATAAACAAAGTGCAGAGCCCTTTCACCTAAAAATATAAAACTATTAAAGATTACAACGGGACAATGTTATGTTATATCAGGTTGGGACGTGCATTATTGGAATATCTCAGAGAATTGCAAAAAGCATATCCAGAGATAAAAAGTCTGAAGGGGTCTATTTTTGGTGACACGATAAGGAGTTACGACGTTTGCCTTGCAACAAAATCTCTTCAGTTGCCTTTCCCTTTGGTACGAGAAAGAGCAAGCAGACCTCTTGAAGTGGTCATTCTGACACTATGGGAGTAATAAGTTCGCCTTTTGTTCCGAAAAGGTACAAATTTATCTCCATGTTTATAGATGATTTTTCGAGGTTCGCCATGGTGTACCCCATGAATAACAAAAGTGATACGGGTGAGTGCTTAGAAAATTTCGTCAAAGGCTGTAAAACTCTGTTAAGATATGATACTAAATACGAAATCCCTCTGGCAAAGCTTGCGCCAAACAAAAAAATAGATATAAGTCAGATAAAAATATTTGGCTGTGTTTTTTATATAAGAGTTCAGAGAAACAGAGACACGAAATTCTAGGCTAAAGAAAAGCGAGCCTTTATAGTAGGCTACACGCCCACAGGGTATCAGCTGCTTTGCCCGAAGGTAAATTTTACGAGAGTAGGGACGTCAGATTCAATGAGCATTTTGTGTATGGAGATGTATACAGAAAAAGTTTGATTAAAAACTGGAAGAAAGTGTCGGTAGATATAAAACTAAATGAGTTGTTCTTGATCTTTGAGAAAAAAAGGGAAGAGATGACAACATTGGAGGGAGAGCACCTAGTTATACGAAAAAAACCAGAAAGGCCGAAAAAATCAATAGGATTGGAAGCAAACATGGCAGATACAAACCTTAAGTGTAAAAGTCCAGTTAAAGACGTCAATTTCGCAGGTTGGTTTCTTGCTGACAATCTCATAAAAAAACCTAATTTTAAAAAAATATGATACAGAAATGGCAGATAAAGATATTTCTGCAGAAAATCTCACTCATTACCTGCTTTTGGCTGAAATAAACGAAGATCCGTCTTCATATGAAGAAGCAACAAAGGCAGCGGATCGAGAAAGCTGGATTTGAGTAATACAAGATGAGTTTGATTCAATGGCGAAAAATCATGTCTAGATTCTTAAAGATAGACCTGTGGGACTTATTAACAGCAGACGTCTAAACATCATTAACTCTCGCTGGGTGCTCAAGAAAAAGGTTCGCCCCTAAAGGGCAGAAAAAATACAAAGCACGGCTGGTGGTACGGGGATTAAAAGATAAGAACAAACACGATTTGACAGAAACCTATGCCCCAGTATCAAGATTGACCTTAATCAGAACGGTTCTAGCTCTGGTCAATAAATTGAATTTAGACACCTATCTACTAGACATAAGAACTGCGTTCTTAAATGGTGCTCTTGATGATGAAATATACATGGAGATACCAGAAGGCTTACAATGCACAGACCAAGAACGTCAAAACAAAGTCTGTAAGCTGCAAAAAAGCCTTATGTGGTGTAAAGGTCAGTCCTAAAAATGGCATGAAAGATTCTCGGAAGCAACAATTAAATAGGTCTGAAATCACACATTTTGGAACCATACTTGTTTACTTGGCACGAGGCAGATGAAATTCCCATTTTAGTCTTGTATGTTCAAGATATGCTCATTACGAGTAATGATCCTGACTGGTTGAAGTCTGTTAGAGAAAGTCTGCAAAGTGAATTTGAAATGACGGATCTCAGTGAAGTAGAGTCTTTTCTGGGTATTGAAGTGGGAAGAGAAAGAGAGAGACAGGTCAAAATTCTGACTAAATTTGGGTTTAAAAACTCAAAACCCGTAAGAACTTCCATGGTCACTGGTCATGCACATAACCAACAAAGAAAACAAAGAGAAAAATCTGAAAGGCAGAGTAACATACAAGAGATAAGATTGACAAAAAATATTCCCTACTGAGAGGCTGTGGGCAGCTTTTTATATATGGCTAATACTGTGCGTCCTGACATTAGCTATGCTGTGAATGTACTAAGTTGACATCAGATAAATCTGACTGTTGAAGTCTGGAACATGGTTAAAAGAGTATTCAGGTACCTGGCTGGTACTAAGTCTCTTGGTCTGAGGTACTTAGGAAGGCAAGATAACTTGAAAAACATTTTCTGATGCTAGTTTCGGTGATTATAAAGGTTTTCTGACAACTAGTAGATACGTTATCAAACTCCTGGGAGATTCTGTTGCTTGGAGAGTCCACAAGCAGACCTATGTAGCTATGTGAACATTTTAGGCTGAATACGTGGCTCTGAGTGAATCATGTAGAATTGATGGCAGCAAACAATTCCCTTAAAATAATCCTAAACAAAACTTATTGTCCGGTTGACCTATGGTGCGATAACAAGGCAGCAGAACTAAATTCAAAAATAAGTGGCAGTGGAAAATTGAGACATATGACAGAAATTCTCGAACAGTATGTTAAGGTATGTGTGACTTATGGCAGAGTAAATGTAAGGTGGCTGAGTCCCAAAGAACAAACGGCAGACATTTTTACAAAACTCTTGCCTATCGAGCTCCACGAAAAATTCAGAAATCATATTTTTAATGATGTCTGTAACCAAAATAAATGACTAATATGACACATTTTGTTTCAGGCAAAAAGTAAGGTGTTCACCGGACGACTGTGATCCTTAGCCTATTTGAACCTTTATTTCAGCTCTATGGAAAATTAAAAATTAAAATAATCTAATAAATACGTAAAATAAAATTATGTTTTTTTTGTACTTTTATAGTTTATTGGCTATCTCAAGTTGGGAGGGAGTGTTGAAGTGCACGACTGTATCGGTAGGATGTAGGCATGTGTGAGTGTATGTGTGCGAGTGTTTGAGTAGAGGTGTGGACAGCGCCAGTCTGGTGTGCCTCAGTTCTGATTTGACACCAGTCAAGTGTGCACACTATACTTCGCTCTCCCCGAAAAATAAGTCTGTATATATTGAAAAGTCCGTTGTAGTCAGTCGTCCTTTAGCTTTGTAAAGTCAGTCTAATAACCGTATTTTGTCGTTCTAAAATCTGTTCAGTCGTCTCCTCATTTCCCTAGACCCAATAACCCTTCAGATTACGTGTCCCAGCACACTTCACTACGCTTTTCTCTCTACAATAATCTATTTTTTTTGTTTAAATGCTGCCAGTTTGCCCATTATTTTATGCTATGTTTTTGCACATCCAAAAATATTTGTGAAGGATATTGCTATTTCTTCGATGGTTTCAAAGACTTTATTTTTGGTGTAGAATAATGCATCTCCCGAAAGTTGAGTTTTAATTAATTTTGCTAAATCTTGATTATTTACTTTCAGAATAACGTAGCATGCTTCATTACAGCTGTCTAAAAAAAGGTAAGAGTGGGAAGTTTGATCCATTGTACATGGATATCATTTTGATTGCGTTTTTTACAGAAATATTTCGAATGGGTGCCAAAGTTGAATTATTTGTGCTGTTTAATATGTTTGTAGTTTGGAAAGGGATGCGGAAGGTAAATTTTTTTTTATGAAAATTGGAGTGATTGTTGTCTGTAAAATTGTTAGAGTTAAGATTTTTTGGTGTTTTATTTTGAGTATTATACCAGTAATTGAGGTGTCAGTAATTTTATTTTCAGTTGATTTGGTTGGATTGTTGACTTGCGGGAATCGAGATTTGTAATTTATTCTATTAGCCTTCGTGAACTATGATTCTTTTATGTATGGATTAAGTGGGATGTTGAGATCTAATTATAAAAAATTTTCAGTTATTTCCATGTCGCTTGTTAGAAATTTACTTATGTCATGGTTGAAGTCAGCGATGGCTTCATTTCGCTGAATGGCAGTTATTATTTCAAAAGGATTTATGTTTTGAGTTTGCAAATCTTTAAGGATATCAAGCATTAATTAATTCGTTTTGATAAGCACTTGTGATGGCTTCAGTACCTATGATTTCAGGTATAGATACAGCTAGTTTCTTAATTTAGGAGCGCTTACGAAATTTATAGTGTCAGGCAAGTTTTTTGTCTCATTGGTAAGTAAGTCCAATAATTTAATAAAGTTGATTGTTTTTTTGCTGTAAAAGTAGATTTAATTCTTCTAACGTGAGTCAGTAGAATTTTAAAAACATCAGTCTTGGGGTTGTCTATTGTAAATATATGAATGGTAGTGGTTTTTTAGGAGGAGCTACCAAATATTACGTTGTGGCTCTTCAACGTAACTTTATCGCACGAGTATTAGAATGTAGCGTGCAACGCACGGACAGCAAATATGTTTTCGCAATAGTGTGCTGAAAATAGGTGTTTTCCGCACTGATATTAGTGTGAAAAATCGATTTTCCCACATAGTGTGTGGAAAAGGTGTGCAGCATCGATTTTCCACACTAACATTAGTGCGGAAAACACCTATTTTCCGCACAATTATTGCGAAAAAACTTGTACGCAACTCGTGCGGGACGATTTCTCGCACTCGTGTAATAGACTTGTACGGGAAATCGTCTTTTCCGCACGTGTTACGTAAATAACTATTGTGTTCAGCAGAGTTGCAATTTAATTAAAATATTGAAAGTAATTTATCAGTACCGTTATGAATAATAAACAGTTCAACGTCGATAGCTCTTTTCCAATGGCCGTTGAAGTAGCTTAGGTATTTCATTAATAATGAATACATAGCGCTAGAAGAAAAAGCTCATCTAATAATTAGCGGAACTTGATTATATTTCTTTAAATATTATAAAGGTAGTCAAAACAGTTAGATAAATGCTAATAAATATGTCTGGCTACATAAATATTGGCTACTTGCTTACTGGTCGGCTGATTCTCCAGGGAAATGAACGAGCCCGCAGAGCGCAGTCTTATTTAAACCCTTAATCGGATCAACAATCAGAGGTGGGGCTGGGGTGAGTCAGGGAGTAGAGGTTAATTCGATTAAAATAATCCTGGAAAAAGTGCAGCTGAAAGCCGAGGTCAGATGCTAAATTTGGCGGGGATGAAGTTAGGGAGCGAGGATTGTTGGTGATTAGGTGACTGATCAATTGCGCGTTAGTATTGATCCGTTGGTGTGGTCACTACGCGAGGGATGCCATCTAGTATGTCTTACCACTGGTGGATAGAAGCAACTAGACGTGACAGGGCTGTAACGCCTTGTATGACAGTATAAAATAAATTTGAGAACGAAATTTTAATGAACAAGCATAAAAAGATGAAAAACTGATTGTACAAAACACAATAAACCAAATGGAAAAAATACCTTATGTCAAAATTGAGAAGAAACCTAAAAAATCTAAAACATACAAAACTAGATCCATAATGAAATCACGGAGTTTGATACTTCTACGATGTATACCACAAATAGACTCAAAGATCAGTCGTAATTAGATCATATTTTTTCTTTTGGGCTTCATGATGAACTTTAACTCTGACTTTGAAAAAGCGATTAACAAGAAAATTAATTACCCTTTACATGAAGTTATTGAAAAATTTGAAAACAAAGAAAAAATCAAAGAAATGTGCATTTTTCCGAATTTGCACAGTGAACTATAGCTGCCACTCAAGCTAACAACTCATGTATTAAAAAATCTGACGGAACACTTAATAAAAAAAACAAAATTCAGATACTTTTTTTTAAGATGAAATCTACCATTAGCCAAGCAGAGAAGATTTTTTCATCAACATCACAAAAAGGTAAAAAAAGGACATACCAATTATTGACCCAAAAAGACATATGTGTCTCGTGCAACGGGATACAGTAAAAAAAAAAAAAAGGAAAGAGACTTCTTCAATCATTTTTCTCGATTTGGATCCGTAGAATATTGTTATACCGTTAGAGATCGACGAGGAGGACTATCCCAAGGATGTATAAAACATATCGATTCCAAAAATAATATTTTAGCATTGCAGAACGATGAAACCAAACATCACACGAAACCCACAAAACCCATTAAAATACAAAATGAACACGAAAGTAATCCATACTTTTTTTCAACAACAAGTTGAGTTGATGGCATATGAAAGACATATTATTATATGCAGGAGACAACGATGTTTATGGATTTTAGAAATATAGCCAGCTTTTCACAAAACTGTCAATTTACGAAAGAAAATCAACAGGAGCAGAAAATAAACCTAATAGTAGTATCCTACTATACAACAAGCACATCCTACGTTAAGAAGATGCATTCCTTAGTTTTAAGATTGTTGGCGCTAAAGAGTCATTGCTTTTCACTTTGACATGCTATAATAAATAAAAAGAGATAATTGTTATAACTGTAAATATTTAAAACTGACATAAAATTAAAAAAATGATTTTTCTGGTCTTATAACTTTGTTACCAAAGCAACAAAGTCCTGGAGCTTACTCTTAATTTTTCATAGTTACAATCAATTAAAATAAATATTATTCTACTAATTTAAAAATCTGGAAGATTTAAGTGATTACTGTCAGGGTTATACTGAAGATCTGATCCCTCACGTTATGAAATCTCTATTTGTCGATTTTGACGCTGCTGTTTCAATCTTAATAAATATTCTGCGTCAGTTTCTTGGTGCGCCAAAAATTATAAACACTTCAAATATTTAAAGTTTTTCTTCCAATTTACTACCTTGTGATAATTGGCATGGTTAAAACTTTTGTGAGCCATAAAGGCAGTTTTTTGTGAACTTTCTTAAATTGTAATGTATTTGTTGGCAAGATAGTTTGACAACCGTTGGTTCTCAAAATGATCAGAGAGCTAAACTCTTTCTTGACTAAAAATTTCAGCAACTATGACTGTCTGGATACCTGAAGGTGATCTTCTCTGTGGGGAATTGTCTTTTCGAAGAAGCAGCCCATGATCTTTAGATTTTGGTTTACGAACCAATACCTGTAAAATGTAGAGTTATTTTTTCTTTATTTTATTAATCTTTTACTAGCTACAAGATTTCGTCACTTCTACAATATTTAAACATTAATTTGGATAAAAGACGGTTTTCTCTAATATTTATATGTGTTTGACGAATATTTACAGGGTAAGATATCTAAAGAGCTCTTTTTTTTCCTACATAATCAGCATAATAAATTCGAATTTTATACTTTTTATCTGAAATATTTTTAAGTACAAAAAATATTCAGTTTATTTAATTCTTTTGCATCAGATGATTAACATTGATAATATAACATTTTAACAATATATAATACATACTCATTACTTGAATACATTTCTAATTCACCGATTACTTAGAGTTTCTGATAAATTTATCAAGTATTATGAGAAATTATAAAAAAATTTCAATGGAACAAATTTGAAGAATTAAATTGGTAGGATAATATGATAATAAAAAAAAACAGTTTATTTTCTAGTGGGACTTTCATTCATTTAAATGATAGTTTTAACAATTTATTTAATCAATGCTTTCTTGAAGTCACAAATTGCCTGATCTGGTTTAAAATTGGTAAAAATTTTTGTGATACTTTTTCATATCGATACGTATGCTTTCGTAGTCTTCCTACTCATTAAAATCCAAGTACAAAATTGGACCAGTAAATTTTAATTTTTTAGAAACTAATTACTACAGCCGTATAACAAGTACTTATTTTTTAATCGTTAGAACATTAGGTTAAGCAGAAAAAATTACTCACATGAAACTTTTTCTTATGGATAATAGACGAATAAAAGTTTTACGTAGATTGTGAAAAAATCAAGAAAAAGTATAGGTAAAATTTTTAAATATTAGGATTTTTAATAGTAGTTATCACTACATAAGCACTCTCGTTACCAAGGCTTTTTTACAGATCTGCAAGGAACCATTTGAATGGCATTTAGGTGGCAAACACTATTTTTACTACTGAAGGCACAGCAAACGTCGGGATGTCCCAAAAAATGCCCAGAGGTAGGAAAAATTTATCTATTTTCGATTACAAATTTTGAGCCAGATATTCATGTACAACGGATTTAATCGACAAATAGTTTAATACTTACAGTATTATATTTTTTACACATTACTGTAAGAAATTCCTTGCAATCTTTAGTGTTCGGGCAAACTTTGAACGTCGCATCAATAAACATAGCATTCTGGCTTTGAAACTCTTGCGTCAAAGATTTATTATACAGTATAAAATGATTACTAAGTACATGATGATCTGACTAAATCTCTCCTATAAGATAAAGGACTCAATACTCGACCAGGCACCAACACTCGACCACAGTGTTTATGTTATCTGCACATGCGCAAAAAAGAAATTTTGTCATCTACAAATGCGCAGAAATCAAAAATTAGGTGATCGGCTTTAGGAGTAAGAAAGTTAGGTTTGTAAATTCTTTAAGGTGATTAGACTTTAGAAGGCAATCATTTTTTATTTGCATCACTATAAAGTTAAGTAGTTTATTTATGCTGTCCAACAATTGCAGTGCTAAATTTTCATAATTGTTATATTTTCTTGGCCAATCAACCTAAAAATTGTGTAGAGTGGTCGAGTATTGGGTCCTTTACTTTAAATGCCTCTTTATCTTTTTTTTTATGCTTGAGAAATTCAGGATTCTCTTTAACATGCTTAGCAAATGCTTCAATCAAACTGTATTTTTTTAAATACCAGGATTTTGTTTCCCACTCATTCTAGCACTCTAAATTTTTCTTTTGCATACTTACATAGGATACTTTTGATACATCTTCAGGGAACCTACAGTGACAAAATTGTTTATGTATAATTAAGTATACTGCGAATTATTTATGTCATTCATAAAATTCGTAATGGAAATAAAGATAATATTTTTTAGATCTTGATCATATTAGCATCTTATTTTTCACAGCTTTTCTTTTACCATAACTTTGTTGCAAGTGGCATGCAAATGATTAGCTTCATATCAAGCACCTAAGAAAGAAAAGTTAAGAAAGTTTCTAATCCAAGACAAAGAACTGAACAGTACAAGCCCTCTTGATTTTCTTAATTTTTGACGTGATGTATCTACGACTATTTAAGTAATTTCTTTAAGTAGCTTTTGGATCGTATTTTAATAATGGGATACGAATAATAACACATAAAAATTAGTAATTCTAACAAACTTACTTTGCTAAAATATCATTAAAAATGGCATTTAAAGATTGTGATACTGAATCCGTGGTTTTTTTTTTTTTAAGCTTTCTCATTGTCCTTTCTACGACACTTTGATGATCACTTTTCGTACATGTGTTGGGACTTGATAGTTTTATTAATTTAACGTTGTGATCAGCGTTGATATACAATTGGGTTTTACGATTGTTTTTCGCATGACCACGTCTGTAATTAAGTAAGTATTAAAAATATACACTTGGTTTAAATAACTCAAAAAGCGTACAAAAATCGATGGATTATTATCTGCTCGCTTTTTCTAATGGTACTGTCCATCGGCACTGCTGGGAGATTCCAAGCCAATATCTTCTTTATAGCTCAATTATGATCGGATGCAAAGAGTAAATAAATTATCATCATAAGAAAATCGATTTTCTTTGACCTGCTTTTTGCAATGGTGCAGCATAGTTTTTTCTATAAACTTTCGGTTTATCGACTACATTGAGTTATAAATTATGGTAGATTTAGCGAAAATTGGCCTCCGTTTTTATTTAATAAATTGGTGTAATCAGAAAAGCAACTTTTCATAATTATTAAAAAAAATTTTAAAAAAAGGGTAGCACAAGATTTTCGAGTAAAATAAATTAAGTAGTGCAGGTGCCACCACGGCTGGGATGCTTTATTTATCAGTGTTATTTTGAATATGAAAATCGTCATTATGATTCATGTAAGCTTAATAATAATTTTTTGGCCTCAAGGCGTTGTTCGTGACATTTCGATTTTTTTGCATCTTTAATGAAAATATAGCGTTCGTTACGTAAGCACTCCATCCTACCAGGGCCACCTGACAGTCCCTTCGAGTGTAAAAAATCCCCAACGACCGACAGTTGCGCTTATGTAGCAAAACTACAGTTATTTGTCACTTTTTCTTAAGACATACATTGTTAAAAAAAATTTAATTTATACCAACACATATTATGTATTTTAGAATGAAGTTCTTTATGTCGCGTGCTTGGGGCGCTGGAATTTTAAAAACGACAGATTTTCATAAAATGGAAGTCGCTTACTAGAAGTCTCATCCTTCTAATTCATTTTATTTCCTCTCTTACCCCATCACCCTCACCATTAGTCCCCTACACACTTCCCCTCACCCTGTCTCTTCCAACCGTGCTGCGATAATCTCCTGCACACCTCCTCTCATCACTCCCCGTTTTACCTCGCCCCACCATTCCCCTTCACACTACACCAAGCAACTAATCAGTTTTCACCAGTAATTAAACAGTTTCCAAGAGATTAGAACCCTCGGCCTCCTGCATACGAGCCGAGTATCTTACCCACTCTGCTGCGAGCGCTCCCAACAAGAGAATTTCGGTTTCTTCTACTTATACTGTGGTTAGGTAACTAAATTTTAATTTAAGTGAAAATATTCATTCACTGATTATTAATTGATTAGGTTCAATCGTATGTTATATTAATCAGTTTTCACCAGTAATTAAACAGTTTCCAAGAGATTAGAACCCTCGATCTCCAGCATTCAAGCCGAGTATCTTACCCACTCTGCTACAAGCGCTCCTAATATGGGGATATCGGTTTCGTCTACTTATACTGTGGTTCGTAACTAAATTTTAATTTAAATATTCATTTACTGATTATTAATTGATTTGGTTTGATAATATGTTGTATTAATTATTAAATTATTCATTTGATTAACTACTTTTTTTTTTTTTTAAATTGAATGATAATTCTTCAAACTTAAGTACAATCTTTTTTTTAGGAGCAGCTTTTCGATACATTTATTTAATTTTTATTGATTTGTTAATTTTCAAATAGATCAATAAATAATCATTTTTTTACAATTTTTCATTTTTTTCATCGTTTTTTCATCAATAGTTTATTCATACGAGGCTCTATGAATACAGTAATTAATTTTCATTGCATTTTATTCTTTCATAATTTTTGTATTCGAGACTAACGTGATTTTTTTGAGTAAAAAACATTCATCACAGTGAGCGGGGGAAACTTTAGAGAGGTAGGAGGAGCGCTAATATGTAGCAACGCTGGAAATTATTTTTTTCAAACAGATATACCTATATATGTGCTTTTACGAATATTTAACCCTTTTTTTCTTATTTTATTAAACGGATTAAATGAAAAAAATTAAAACAAAATGCAATGATAAACAATTAAAAGTAAAAATGGAAAATTAGGTTTAAAATCGAAATAAAAAAATTAAATGAAAGAAAAAAAGAAATAAATTAATATGAAATGATAAGAAAATAAAATGGAAAATAATTAAAAAATGAAATTAAAAAAAGGAAATTAAATAAAAAGACATTAAAAGATGAAATAAAATGATAAAAAAATTTA
>NW_019380845.1:175726-195718 GCF_000648655.2 Copidosoma floridanum
TTGCCTTGCTCTTTAATGTACGAAATTATAATCAATCGCCCTTGCTTTTAACCAATTAGGTTTTCAGTCGCTTGCTCTTGCAATTGCACCTAACTGCATTTTCTTAAACTGTTCATCTGTATTATAACATCTAAACTTTTCACTGATTTTCAATCACAAGCACTTCTTTAACTATGCTTGCTTCTTAACGTTATGGTCAGCTTAACGATTTTTCTGTACCGATTACTACGCACCTGATTTCAAATTCACGTACTTAACCACTTTTAACGTTCGTTTCAAGCATCCTCGTCGCCATAATTAAGGTATATCGGCATAACTAGTTATACAAATGACGTACGCCAATATATGAGTAAGGTACAGTTTATTGTAAGGTAAGTAAGAAGTACAAAATAATGAATACAAGAAAAGGTGTTCGTATATAAGCGTGTAAATGTTCAGCGTAGCTTAACGCGAGTGTTCGGTAGCTCAACCATTTAATCACTGACTGTGCACTAAATCACACCTAGTGATACCTCTATCATACCACGCCTACTCTTGCGTGTTGCAAACGTCTGCCACGCTTGTACATACGAGCGTAGAGCTTATTCTAATACATTACAAGTATCAAAACAATACAAAGACAAAAGTTTTCTTATACAGTATTTAGATTAGACGTACTTGTTTGCACTCAGAATAAATAAAAATAATGCCTTGCGGTGTGTGGTGGCGTAAGGAGCGGCATCGGGCGTGTAACAGCCACTCGTGTTGTGCGGTGACGCGCACCTATGCATTCATCGGTCCAATACATAAAAATTAAAAAAAAACCCTCTTCTTTTATTGAGTATACTTTAGTAAAATTTTCTCATCTTTCGATCTAGATGGTCGAAAAAATTCTAAAAATCTTACATCATGAGATTTAAAGCATTTGTAACGTTGCGTTTTCATACCCTGTGACACGTAGAGTGTCACTGCCAGGGCGGTCCCGAAACAACGCTCAAAGACCCTTAATTTACTCACCCTGGTCATACTGGAAACGACGTGAATGGCACTGCACCTGAAACGTGAAAACATCCCCGCTTAACAATGCTCGTGGCTCGGCCAAACCCAGCTCGGCTCCTGGAGACTCTCGCCTAGAGGAAGTCCCGCCAGGGGTAGCCACGACAATCACGCTTCTCTCTCTCTCTCTCTCTCTCTCTCTCTCGCTCTACTCGCCTCGCGATTCCAGGGGCTAGCTCGTCTAGCTTACCCGGGCACTACAACCTCGATGCACACACACATGTTCACTCCCGAGTTACACTAGGACACTACGCGGCTACTTTAAATCCGGGTTCACCATCAATACTGCCTGGGTTATGGGGACCTTGTCAAAGTCAGCCTTGGTCCTCAGCGTCGTCGTCGTCCCTCAACTTGCGGGCTGGCAGGTCAGGGTTCTGGCAATGGCTGGCAGAAGTGGTAACCTGGAATGCGACGGTGAGTGCGAGATCGGGCAGCTTGACAAAAGGTTGTAGTTAGCTTCTCCTTCGTTCTCTCTGAATATCTCTCTCTCAGCTATCAAAATCGCGAAATACTCAGGAGCTCAGGTTCATGCCAATGCTACTTCAGAAGTGTCGCGTTAGGCCCACCAATTAGTGCAGCCTCGTGCATTATCGCACTATACAGAGTGACCATTTTAACTTTACCCCCCTCCAGAACCTAGCCTGGTGGTCCAAGGGGAGTGAAATGCATATCCCTTACGTAAAATTGGCTGCTGAATCTAATAGTGCAACTTAAATTAGTGTAGAATCAACCGTCTTCAAGATAGACAAATTATTTCCTCTGCAAAAATTTGTTGGTTGGATTCGATGCAATATTCGGCTTGTCCGATGATTTTTATATGGATTGAAACTCTGTAGGATTATTTATTACTTAATTATGTACCGGAAAAGTAAAAGTATTGATGTCAATCATTCAAACTATCACCTTGTGCAGTGACTTTTCATTCTCGAAGTAACTCGAGTCACTAATGCTAACTTCGCTCGCAAAGGCAGCATGTTGTTTACATTGCGTCAAAATTTGTTGTTTGATGGTTAAGAGAGAAGCTGTGCTTCGTTTCAGAGAACTGTCTTACTTAAAGTAGTGTCTACGTATAATAGCCCCCTAGGAAGGTAAAGTACTTTACTCTCTCCGGATAAAATGGTATGTCACGCACTTATGGTGGATAAGTAAGATATGCTCTAGATTGCAAGTGTCTTGCAACCCAAGACAAAGCCAAGGGTGTCAAACTGGCGATCTGAGCAATTATTATTTTCTTGATCTGATCGTATACAATTTTCCGTGCTGCTGCGGGGATTAAGGGGTAGCTTTGCTTCGTATAGCGGGAACCTACATTTTTTGCTCCCCCGGTGCGAAAAGCATCGCTCTCTACTCGGGCACCAACGTACATACCATAACCGCGTTCGCGTCCATCGATTACGCTAGTCTTAATTTACGCCCTAGAGGCAAAATGTATTATTTCTGTGTTTTGTGTATTTTTAGAATAAATTTTTTTTTCTTATTTTTTTATTTATCCAAACTATTATTCTAAAAATCAAGAAAAAAATTTATTTCAATGAGTTGTTAATCGAGTAGAGTTTACATTTTCTTAACAAGGGATTTATAATTTCACTCCTGTGGTAAATAAATAACATTACATATTTATTTAAGTACTTCATTATCGTAAACTTATTTCTAATCTTTTATTTATCTTGACTTCTCGTGCAGGTACGTACGCCGCTCCTTTCTCACCCTGTTAACGAGCACGTTGAAATAGTGTAGGGATGCCTGCCACCCCCTCCCTGACTTTGATCACGACGCTAGAGTATAGAAGTGCCTGCCACCCTCCCTGTTTCTTACCATGTTATGGTGGTGCAGTGCAGAATTTTATAAACTGACTTCTAATTTTTTTTAAACACTATGTAATTATTTTATTATTTGTAATGAGTTACTTTTACTGAAAATTTTTTCTTTCACAGTTCTACGTCACACCTCCAGCTCTAGACCTGTTGTGGCTATGCAAAACTGTACGCTGCTGCTCCTCCTCCTCGGCCAAAACTCATCGCAGCATTGATCCCGTGCATGTCACCTATTCCAGCTCTGTACCTGTTGTGGCAGCGCAGAAGTACAACATAACTGCCCCCCCCCAGCCCCCGACAACAAAGTCTGAAGGTCATAGGTGATTGGAATTTGCACCTCTACGTCGTGGTAGTGCAAGAATGTCTACCATCCTTTCTGGTCCTGATTACGTTACGACGTTGCACGATGTCCGCCGCCCTCTCTCGTCCTAGCGACGTCACGTCGTAAGGTAAGTAAGAAGTACAAAATAATGAATACAAGAAAAGGTGTTCGCATATAAGTGTGTAAATGTTCAGCGTAGCTTAACGTGAGTGTTCGGTAGCTCGACCATTTAATCACTGACTGTGCACTAAATCACACCTAGTGATACCTCTATCATACCACGCCTACTCTTGCGTGTTGCAAACGTCTGCCACGCTTGTAAGAAAAATTTGTAAATAATAAACATAAATTTTATTTAATAAGTCATAAAATGATTCTAAAAAAAAGTTTCAAAACAAGTCTTGAAATAAGTCTCAAAAAAATACTCTAAATAAGTCTCACAATGAGCCTTGAGACAAGTCTCAAAACAAGTCTTAAAATGAGTCTCTAAACAAGTCTTACAATATATCTCAAGACGAGTCAGAAAACAAGTCTTCGAAAAAGTCTCTAAACAGGTCTAAAAATGAGTCTCAAAAAGGGTATCAAAACAGGTCTCAAATAAAATCTTAAAAAGGTCTCAAAACATATCTTAAAAAGAGTCTAGAAACGGGTCTTAAAAAATATCTAAAAATGGGTATCCGAACAGGTCTCAAATCAAGTCCCAAAATGAGTCTCAAAACGTATCTTGAAAACAAGTCTCAAAACGGGTCTTAAAACATATCTCAAACCAGGTCTCAAAACAGATCTCAAAATAAGTCTTAAAACGGGTCTGAAAACAAGTCTCAAAATAAGTCTCAAAACAAGTCACAATCAAGTCTCAATACAAGTTTCAACATACATGCTATGTCGAGCGATGAAAATCTTGTTTTGGTTTCTTGTTCATCAGGAAACTCTAGGCAGGCTTCTCAGTCGTCAAAAAACGCTCGGAGGGCTTCTTAATCGTCAAAAAACACTCTGAGGGCTTCGCGATCGGCATGTGACATTTTTAGGGCTTATCGATCGTCAAAGGATTCTGGTAAGGCTTTTTAATTGTCAAGACATGCTCAGAAGGCTATCCAATCGTCGAGAAATGCTCAAAGGGCTTATCGATCGTCGAGAAACACTCAAAAGGCTTCTTGATTGGCATTTGACATTTAGAGGGCTAATTGTTCGTCAAACATATCTCGAAAGGCTTTTCAATCGTCCGGAAACAGTCGGAGGGCTTTTCGATCGGCATGTAACATTCAGAGGGCTTATCGATTGTCAGAGGATTGTGGGAAGGCTTCTTGATCGTCGCGAAACGCTCATAAGGCTTTCCGATTGTCGACAATCGCTCAGAAGGCTTCTTGATCGTCGAGAAACATTAGGAGGGCTTCTCAAATCGCATGTGATATTTAAAGGGCCTATAGATCGTCAAAGGATTCTGGGAAGGCTTCTTGATTGTCTAAAAACGCTTAGAGGGCTTCATAATCGTCAAAAAACATTCGGAGGGCTTATCGATCATCAAAGAATTCTAGAAAAGCTTTTCGTTTGTCAGGAAACGCTTGGAAGGCTTTTTGATCGTCGAGAAACACTCGGAGGGCATCTTGATCGTCGAGAAACACTCAAAGGGCTTCTTGATTAGCATGTGTCATTACGAGAGCTTATTGATCGTCAAGAAAAACTCGGCAATCCTTTTAATCATCGAGAAACACTCGGAGGGCTTCACAATCAGCATGTGACATTTGGAGGGCTTGTGGATCGTAAAAGGATTCTAAAAAGGCTTCTTGATTGTCGAGAAACGTTCAGAGAGCTTCTCGATCGTCGAAAAACACTCGGAGGGCTTCGCGATTGGCATGTGACATTTAGAGGGCTTATCAATCGTCTAAGGATTATGAAAAGGCTTCTCGATCGTAAAAAATGTTCGAAGAGATTCTTGATCGTTGAGAAAAACTCGGGGAATTTCTCGATCGTCAAGAAACACTCGGAGGGCTTCTCTATCGCCAAGAAACACGGAAAAGGCTTCTCGATCCTCGAGGAAAAACTCGAAGGGCTTTTTGATCGGCATGTAACATTCAGAGGGCTTATCAATCGTCAAAGGATTGTGGAAAGGCTTCTTGATCGTCGCGAAATGCTCATAAGGCTTACCGATCTTCGACAATCGCTCGGAGGACTTTTCGATCGTCGAGAAACACTCAGAGGGCTTCACGATCGGCATGTAATATTTGAAGGGCCTATCGATCGACAAAGGATTCTGGGAAGGCTTCTTCATCGTCAAAAAACGATCGGAGGGTTTCTCCATCGTCAGAAAATATTCGGAAGGTTTCCCGAACGTCGAAAAACGCTAAGAGGGCTTTTTGATCGTCAAAAAACACTCTGAGGGCTTCGCGATCGGCATGTGACATTTCTAGGGCTTATCGATCGTCAAAGGATTCTGAGAAGGCTTCTTGATCGTCGACAAACGTTCGAAGAGCTTCTTGATCGTTGAGAAAAACTCGGAGGTTTTATCGATCGTCAAGAAACACTCGGAGGGCTTCTCTATGGCCAAAATACACGGGGAAGGCTTCTTGATCGTCGAGAAACACTCGGAGGGCTTTCCAATTGTCGAAAATCGCTCGGAGGGCTTCTTAATCGGCATGTAATATTGAGAGGGCTTATCGATCATTAAAGGATCCTGGGAAGGCTTCTCGATTGTCAAGAAACGCTTGGAGAGCTTCTCGATCGTTGAAAATCAGTGGAGGGCTTCTCGATCAGCATGTGACATAAAGGGGGTTTATCGATCGTCAGAGGATTCTGGTAAGTCTTTTTAATCGTCAAGACATGCTCAGAAGGCTTCCCAATCGTCGAGAAATGCTCAAAGGGCTTATCGATCGTTGAGAAACAGTCGGAGAAATGCTCGAAGAGCTTCTTAATCGTTGAGAAACACTTGAAGTGCTTCACAATCGGCATGTAATATTTGGAGGGCTTATCGATCATCAAAGGATTCAGGAAAGGCGTCTCCATCGTCAAGAAAAAACCGGAGAGCTTTTCAATCGTTAAGAAAAACTTAAAGGGCTTCTCGATCCGCATGTGAAATTTAGAGGGCTTCTCGATCGTCAAACGATTTTGAGAAGGCTTTTTAATCGTCCAAAAATGCTCGGAAAGCTCCCCAATCGTCAAGAAACGCTCGGAGGGCTTCTCGATCGTTGAGACGCAATCGGAGGGCTTCTTTATCGTCGAGAAATACTCGGAGGGCTTCTTAATCGGCATGTGATATTGAGAGGGCTTATCGATCGTCAACGGATTTCGGAAAGGCTTAACGATTGTCGAAAAACGCTCGGTGAGCTTTTCGATCGTTAAGAAACGCTCGGAGGGCTTCTCGATTGGCATATGATATTTGGAGGACTTATCGATCGTCAAAGGATTCTGGGAAGGCTTCTTGATCGTCGAGAAACGCTCGGAGAGCTTATCGAACGTTGAATTACACTCGGAGGGCTTCTCGATCGGCATGTGACATTTAGAGGGCTTGTCGATCGTCAAAGGATTTTGTGAAGGCTTCTCGATGGTTGAGAAATGCTCGGAGGGCTTCTCGATCGTCGAGAAACACTTGAAGGGCTCTCGATTGTCGAGAAATATTAGGAGGGCTTTTTGATCGGCATGTGACAATGGGAGGGCTTATTGATTGTTAAAGGATTCTGGGAAGGCTTCTCGATCGTCGAGAAACGCTCGGAGGGCTTCTTGATCATCCAGAAACACTCGGAGGGCTTTTCTATCGTCGAGAAACGCTCGGAGGGCTTCTTGATCATCGAGAAACACTCGGAGGGCTTCTCGATCGGCATGTGACATTTGGAGGGCTTATCGATCGTCAAAGGATTATGGGAAGGCTTTTTGATCGTCGAGAAACGCTCGGAAGGCTTCCTGATTGTTGAGAAACACTCGGAGGGTTTCTTGATCGTCGAGAAACGCTCAGAAGGCTTCGCGATCGTCGAGAAACGCTCAGAGGGCTTTTCGATTGTCGATTGACTATTAAAAAGTAGCTTTTTAACCTTTCAAGCCAATTATCTCGAAAATTAAAAAACTGCACTCAGTCTTGGTAGCCACAGAATTACTAAGACTAGCGCAAAGGCTTGTGATAATGTATTTACAGAAAGTATATTAATTGTGACAATTTTATTATCATTTCTAGATGTTATAAAGAACCACCTACTACAAGAGAGAATATGTTGGAAAGAATAATCCGTGAATATAAAAAACAATTTTTACTTGCATGTCAGTTATTGGAAAATCATAAATTAATAATAAAATAAACAATTGGTTATAACGCTATTGATTACAAGAATTATTTTATTACAGTTTACCGCGTGATAAACTAAGATAATGGTCTGCCGAATCAATCTTGTCAACGAATCCACTAGCATGTTTATGGTTTCTCATAGTTGACATTGTTATACATCAATATTTTAGTAAAGCTGCTCACTACAAAAATTTCATCATAGATTACAGCGAGATAAATTTTATTGAGAGCTGCTAAACGAGCTTTTAATGAAATCTATCTAGGCGTTTATTATTTTAAATACTTAAGCGAGGAATCAGGGGTGATCTTGTTACTGACTGAGTTAAATATCAGGAAAATAATGTTTGCGAAAGAAATATTTCCAAATGACTATGTGTTGACAGTTGTAATTACCTATCCCAATAAGCGTCCGGCTTCTTGAATACAAAAAGTGCATTACAGTTTAAGTCGCCATTACGCGACAAAGTAGAAATACCACTCTTTTTTACAATTACATGCAGAATATATTCAAAGTGGTACAGTTTCTTATAGTCAGAATCAAATAACAATAATACTAATAATTTCTTAGATACAAAATATTGAGTGAATGGCAATAGCAATATAATACTTTTTAGATAAAAGTATGCTTTGAAATTTCGAAAATACAAATTTCTCATTTAATTCGGTCACTAAAATATGTTAATCATGAATTCATTTTTTGTAGGACCTTAATTTTTCTGGATGACCGTCGTAGATTTTGGATTTGTTTATTGAGAGCGGTGGGTGCAGCGGAGCAGGATTGCTGGGCAGCAGGAGTGCGACGCCCCGCTGGCACAGGATTGGCCACGACCTCCTCCTTGGGATTAGGGCACGTGGCAGAGACAGCGGTGGGTGCAGCAGAGCGGGATTGCTGGGCAGCAGGAGTGTGACGCCCCGCTGGCACAGGATTGGCCACGACCCCCTTCTTGGGATTAGGACACGTGGCAGAGACAGCGGTGGGTGCAGCTGAGCGGGATTGCTGGGCAGCAGGCATGCGACGCCTTACTGGCACAGGATCGGCCACGATCTCCTCCTCCGGATTAGGACACGTGGCAGAGACAGCGGTGGGTGCAGCTGAGCGGGATTGCTGGGCAGCAGGCATGCGACGCCTCACTGGCACAGGATCGGCTACGACCTCCTCCTCGCGGGATTAGGGCTCGCGGCAGAGACAGCGGTGGCGCAAGCGCGCTTTGCATCGGGAGATGAAGCCGATCGATGAGGAGCAGGAAGCGCAACGTCTTCGTCTGCTTCTGCTTTCGGTGCTGATGGACCAGCAGTTGGGGGATGATTATCTGTATGTAAATGTGCTCTAGATTTTTTAATGATCCTCTCCTTTTTCTGTTTGTCAAAAAAAATCTGCTACTCTCTAAAAGAAAAGTTAAAATATCAATTTATTTATCATTCTTATCTATTTTTTTTTTTGTAAAAAAAGTTTATTAAGATTTATACAAAATATTATTACTTTATGTAAGCTGTACTTACATAAATTCCTTTACTCGATCCAAAAAAACTTCTCTACTCCCATGTGGATCTTCAGGAAGTGACTCTAAATCAGTGTAATCATCTAAAAAATTTTTAGAGTGTAGTATGTGTTGCATTGCTGAAATAGTTTCCCTTGGAACTTCTTCATTCTCTGTGAAATTATATATTTTTCTGCATAGTTTAATTGCAGCTGCTACAGAGCATTTGTAATACGGACATTTTCCGGGTATTGGCGGTAACTCTTCCTGCGTGTAACTGAAAATAGTTCTATTAGTGATTACTTATAAACACTTATTCGTTAAATATAAAAATATACTCACTATATGATAAATACAGCCACAGCTCTATGACCTGCTATCATTTCAATTGCTTCTGTGCGAAAATAATCTTAAAAGAAATTGATGATTTTTAATTATTCGTTAAATGTAAGAATATACTCACTATATGATAAATACAGCCACAGCTCTATGACCTGCTATAATTTCAATTGCTTCTGTGCGAAAATAATCCACTCCTCTAAAACATTCAATAAAACTTGCAATACAGGCCATTGCAGAGACATTGTATGTGTCTCGAAGTCCTAGTCCTTCTGTTTTTCTTCGATGGGTTGCTTTGACTAGAATATCCTGATCATTTACTTCTGGATGATCTTTTAAGAATTTGATGAATTTTAGAAGTCTATCACGATTCTTCATGAAATAACAGCTATCTAAGTTTGCATCGAGCGGCATTTTTAATTTGCATGGAACGACTTATTCAGTTTTTTTCGTATGGTTATGAACCAAGCTTACAATGCTTCACGGGTCAATGTTGGACTATGAAAATTTTCAACTGTGATGTATTCAATGTTGTTACCACGACAACGGTTTGTCAACTTTGTTTTACTGTTCACAATTCGAACAAATGGCAGTTTTTTTATGAATGTAAAAATAAATAGAAGAATGGATGATGCCGCTAATATTCAATTCAGATTGAAATTTTTATTAAGTAATTTGGATTCACGTGTAAACTCTTGATTCACGATTTTCCTCAGTGGACCATCTCTCACTGGTCTGCGCCTTGGTCTTCGGGGTGGATTAACAACTCCATGCTCGTTGTAAGTCCTCAGAATACTATTATTAAATAAAATAATGATAAACGAATTCATTTATTATGAATATCAATCAATGGTGTTTCTGTGTCGAAAAACCTGCCAAGCGTATTACAAAAACGAAGTATTCTTTATTTCTTTTTAAACAGTATTTGTATGATATCAATTTGTTTAATTCTATAATATTGGTATTCTGACAAAATATATAAAGTACATTATACCGTCATTATTATCATATGTGCCGTTCAATATTCATGTATTATTTTATCCAATGCTTGCTTAATTGAAGATTCACTCAAGGTTATGTTCTTTAACATTATTTTTTTAAGTATCATATATGTATCTGATTTATGTAAAGAATTAATAAAAATAAGGCCTTGCCAACTGAGCATCTATTGCAAAGTTAATAGTTACATTGTAATAAAAGTTAAAGCAAAAAATTACTTTCGGAATTTAGCTCTCGTCGGGCAATAATCGTTCGGATACCTCGCTACAAATAAGCGCATTGCTAATCGGAAATTATTTTCACCGTTCACACGTGTTTCAGAAATACACTCCAACATCCTATTACGACGCACTATACGATCCATATCGATGTATGTTTAATCAATCAAACAATTCTCTAGGCATTTTGAAAATGCATAAAAAATAAGCTGCAAAATGCCCGATCAGTTCTTTATCGTAAAGTTACATACCAAAGTCAGAAAAAGAATCATCGTTGTTAAGGCATCAATATTGTCGAACATTAAAGTTTTCTTATTGTTAATAATGTTGAAATAGAAATTATAATATACATGTAAAAAAATATTTGTAAGTTGCAACATTCGGCGAGGTAAAAAACATGGTATTTAGAAAAGAGTATTGGTAAAGTTTTAACACCAAAAACATTATATAATGTCAAGGATTAAGATTTGCTTTTCTAGCATTAGTAGGCACTAAAACCTATTTGTATCCATCAAAAATACGTTCCCGATAATTTTCATCTTACTTCTTCTACAATCAAAAAACCATCCAAATGTTTATCGACGATCGAGAATCCTTTGACGAACGATAAGCCCTCTAAATGTCACATGCCGATCGAGAAGCCCTCCGAGAGTTTCTCGACGATCAAGAAGCCCTCCAAGCATTTCTCAACGATCAAGAAGCTCTCCGAGCATTTCACAACGATCAAGAAGCCTTCCCAAAATCCTTTAACAATCGATAAGCCCTTCAAATGTCAAATGCCGATCAAAAAGCCCTCCGAGTGTTTCTAAAAGATCAAAAAGCCCTCCGAGCGTTTCTCAACGATCAAGAAGCTCTCTAAGCGTTTCTCAAAAATCAAGAAGCCTTCCCAGAATTTTTTGACCATCGATGAACCCTTCAGATGTCACATGCCGATCGAGAAGCCCTCCGAGTGTCTCTCGACGATTAAAAAGCCCTCCGAGTGTTTCTCGGCGATCGAAAAGCCCTGCCAGTGTTTCTTGACGATAAAAAGCCCTTCGAGGGTTTCTCAACGATCGAGAAGTCTTCCGAGTATTTCTTAACGATCGCGAAGCCCTCCGAGTGTTTCTCGACGATCGAAAAGCCCTCCGAGCGTTTCCCAACGATCGGAAAGTTTTCCGAGCATTTTTTAACAATTCGAGAAACCCTCAGAATGTTTTCTTAACGATCAAAAAGCTCTCTAAGCGTTTCTCGGTGATCAAGGAGCCTTCCCAAAATCGTTTAACGATCGATAAGCCCTCCAAATGTCACATGCCAATTAAGAAGCCCTCCGAGTGTTTTACAACGATCGAAAAGCCCTCCGAGCGTTTCTTGGCACACGAGAAGCCCTTAAAGTGTTTTTCAATAATAGAGGAGCCCTCCGAGTATTTCCTAACGATGAAAAGCCCTCCGAGCGTTTCTCAACGATCGAGAAGCCTTCCGAGTATTTCTTAACGATCGAGAAACCCTCCGAGTGTTTCTCAACGATCAAAAAGCTCTCCAAACGTTTTTCGAAAATCAAGAAGCCTTCCCAGAATCCTTTCACGATCAATAAGCCCCCCAAATGTCACATGCCGATCGCGAAGCCCTCCGAGTGTTTCTCGACAATCAAAAAGCCCTCCGAGTGCTTCTCGACGATCAAAATACCCTCCAAGCGTTTCCTAACGATCGAAAAGTTTTCCGAGCATTTTTTAACAATTCAAGAAACCCTCAGAATGTTTCCTTGACGATAAAAAAGCTCTCTAACCGTTTCTCGATGATCGAGAAGCCTTCCCAGAATTGTTTGAAGATCGATAAGCCCTCCAAATGTCACATGCCAATTAAAAAGCCCTCCAAGTGTTCAACAACGACCGAAAAGCCCTCTGAGCGTTTCTCGGCAAACAAGAAGCCCTCGGAGTATTTTTCAATGATAGAGGAGCCCTCCGAGTATTTCTTGACAATCGTAAGGCCTTCCGAGCGTTTCTCGGCCATTAGGAAGAATTCCAAGCATTTCTTGACGATCAAGAAGCCCTCCGAGCGATTGTCGACAATCAGGAAGACTTATGAGCGTTTCGCGATGATCAAGAAGTCTTCCCAGAATCCTTTGACAATCAATAAGCCCTAAAAATGTCAATTGCAAATCGACAAGCCCTCCGAGTGTTTCTCGACGATCGAGAAGCCCTCCAAGTGTTTCTCGGCGACAAAGAACACCTCCGAGTGTTTCTTAAAGATCAAAAAGCCCTCTGAGCGATTGTCGACGATCTAAAAGCCTTCTAAGCGTTTCGCGACAATCGAAAAGCCTTTCCAAAATTCTTTGACGATCGATAAGCCCTCCAAATGTCACATGCCGATCAAGAAGCCCTCGAAATATCACATACCAATCGAGAAGCCCTCCGTGTGTTTCTTGACAATCGAGAAGCCCTCCGAGTGTTCTTCGGCGATCGAGAAGCCCTCCAAGTGTGTCTCGACGATTGAAATGCCCTTTCGAGTATTTCTCGACGATCAAGAAGCCTTCCAAGCGTTTCTTGACAAACAAAAAGCTTTTCTAGAATTCTTTGACGATCGATAAGCCCTCCGAGTGTTTTTTGACGATCAAGAAGCCTTTCCAGAATCCTTTGACGATCGATAAGCCCTAAAAATGTCACATGCCGATCGCAAAGCCCTCAGAGTGTTTTTTGACGATCAAGAAGCCCTCTGAGCGTTTTTCGACGTTTGGAAAACCTTCCGAATATTTTTTGACGATGAAGAAACCCTCCGATCGTTTTTTGACGATGAAAAAGCCTTCCCAGAATCCTTTGTCGATCGATAAGCCCTTCAAATATTACATGCCGATCGTGAAGCCCTCTGAGTGTTTCTTGACGATCAAAAAGCCCTCCGAGCGATTGTCAAACATCGGGAAGCCTTATGAGCGTTTCGCGACGATCAAGAAGCCTATCCAGAATCCTTTGACGATCAATAAGCTCTCGTAATGACACATGCCAATCAAGAAGCCCTTTGAGTGTTTCTCGACGATCAAGAAGCCCTCCGAGCGATTGTCGACGATCGGGAATCCTTATGAGCGTTTCTCGACGATCAAGAAGCCTTTCCAAAATCCTTTGACGATCAATTAGCCCTCAAATTGTCACATGCTAACCGAGAAGCCCTTCGAGTGTTTCTCGACGATCGAGAAGATCTCCGAGTATTTCTCGACGATCGAGAAGCTCTTCGAGCGTTTCTTGACGATCGGGAAGCCTCCCGATCATTTCTTGATGATCGAGAAACTCTCCGAGTGTTTTTTAACGATCGAGAAGCTCTTTGAACGTTTCTCGACGATCAAGAAGCCTTTTTAGAATCCTTTTACGATCCATAAGCCCTCCAAATGTGACATGCCGATCGCGAAGCCCTCCGAGTGTTTCTCGATGATTGAGAGGATTGCCGAGTTTTTCTTGACGATCAAGAAATTTGCCAAGGGTTTTTCGACGACTGAGAAGCCCGCCTAGAGTTTCTTGATGAACAAGAAGCCAAAACGAGATTTTCATCGCTCGGCATAGCATTTATGTTGAAATTTGTATTGAGACTTGTTTGAGACTTGTTTTGAGACTTATTCTAAAACTTGTTTTAAGACCCGTTTTAAGACTTATTTTGAGATCTGTTTTGAGACCTGGTTTGAGATATGTTTTAAGACCCGTTTTGAGACTTGTTTTCAAGATACGTTTTGAGACTCATTTTGAGACTCGATTTGAGACCTGTTTGGATACCTGTTTTGAGATATTTTTTAAGACCCGTTTCTAGACTCGTTTTAAGATATGTTTTGAGACCTTTTTAAGATTTTATTTGAGACCTGTTTTGATACCCTTTTTGAGACTCATTTTTAGACCTGTTTAGAGACTTTTTCGAAGACTTGTTTTCTGACTCGTCTTGAGATATATTGTAAGACTTGTTTAGAGACTCATTTTAAGACTTGTTTTGAGACTTGTTTCAAGGCTCATTGTGAGACTTATTTTGAGACTTATTTAGAGTAATGTTTTGAGACTTATTTCAAGACTTGTTTTGAAACTTTTTTTTTTTATGACTTATTTAATAAAATTTATGTTTATTATTTACAAATTTTCCTTACAAAACCTTACAATGACTCTAACAAGTCTTTTTATCTCGGAATAAAAAATTAATTACTGAGGCAAAAAGTGGGTAGTGCGATTTAATGCCATGTCCCCAAAAACAGGAAAGGCGTCGAATATTCCTGCAATCCCGTTATGTGATAAGGACCAGAGAGGGCCGTGGGAACTCCTCTACCGACGTGACGTCGCTAGGACGAGAGAGGGCGGCGGACATCGTGCAACGTCGTTACGTAATCAGGACCAGAAAGGACGGTGGACATTCTTGCACTACCACGACGTAGGGGTGCAAATTCCAATCACCTATGACCTTCAGACTTTGTTGTCGGGGGCTGGGGGGGGGCAGTTATATTGTACTTCTGCGCTGCCACAACGGGTACAGAGCTGGAATTGGTGACATGCACGGGATCAATGCTGCGAGGAGTTTTTGTCGAGAAGGAGGAGCAGCAGCGTACACTTTTGCATAGCCACAACAGGTCTAGAGCTGGAGGTGTGACGTGGAACTGTGAAAGAAAAAATTTTCAGTAAAAGTAACTCATTACAAATAATAAAATAATTACATAGTGTTTAAAAAAAATTAGAAGTCAGTTTATAAAATTCTGCACTGCACCACCATAACATGGTAAGAAACAGGGAGGGTGGCAGGCACTTATATACTCTAGCGTCGTGATCAAAGTCAGGGAGGGGGTGGCAGGCATCCCTACACCATCCCAACGTGCTCGTTAACAGGGTGAGAAAGGAGCGGCGTACGTTCCTGCACGAGAAGTCAAGATAAATAAAAGATTAGAAATAAGTTTACGATAATGAAGTACTTAAATAAATATGTAATGTTATTTATTTACCACAGGAGTGAAATTATAAATCCCTTGTTAAGAAAATGTAAACTCTACTCGATTAACAACTCATTGAAATTAATTTTTTTCTTGATTTTTAGAATAATAGTTTGGATAAATAAAAAAATAAGAAAAAAAAATTTATTCTAAAAATACACAAAACACAGAAATAATATATTTTGCCCTTAGGGCGTAAATTAAGACTAGCGTAATCGATGGACGCGAACGCGGTTATGGTATGTACGTTGGTGCCTGAGTAGAGAGCGATGCTTTTCGCACCGGGGGAGCAAAAAATGCAGGTTCCCGCTATACGAAGCAAAGCTACCCCTTAATCCCCGCAGCAGCACGGAAAATTGTATACGATCAGATCAAGAAAATAATAATTGCTCAGATCGCCAGTTTGACACCCTTGGCTTTGTCTTGGGTTGCAAGACACTTGCAATCTAGAGCATATCTTACTTATCCACCATAAGTGCGTGACATACCATTTTATCCGGAGAGAGTAAAGTACTTTACCTTCCTAGGGGGCTATTATACGTAGACACTACTTTAAGTAAGACAGTTCTCTGAAACGAAGCACAGCTTCTCTCTTAACCATCAAACAACAAATTTTGACGCAATGTAAACAACATGCTGCCTTTGCGAGCGAAGTTAGCATTAGTGACTCGAGTTACTTCGAGAACAAAAAGTCACTGCACAAAGTGATAGTTTGAATGATTGACATCAATACTTTTACTTTTTTGGTACATAATCGAGTAATAAATAATCCTGCAGAGTGTCAATCCATGTAAAAATCATCGGACAAGCCGAATATTGCATCGAATCCAACCAACAAATTTTTGCAGAGGAAATAATTTGTCTATCTTGAAGACGGTTGATCCTACACTAATTTAAGTTGCACTATCAGATTTAGTAGCCAATTTTACATAAGGAATATCCATTTCACTCACCTTGGACCACCAGGCTAGGTTCTGGAGGGGGGGTAAAGTTAAAATGGTCACTCTTTATCTACATACATACTTCTGAATCTTGCCGACAGGACATCATTCACACACACTCGAACGCGACGCAATTTATAGTGCATACGCTTAATACAGATATACTATATGCATACGTATACTCCTCGTTAATGAAGCAACACTGGAATAGTACAATGGCATGGTAATTACAAATATTTTATAATACACGCAATTACACAAGTAGACACTTATATACTAGGACTAAACATTATTCGGCTTTCCTTCGGCGCTACGTCTTCTTTCCGATTTCTTACACATGAAACAAAATAACGGACCAGACTGCGTCATACATTTTTACGAACATTTGCATTTTTATAGGTTATAAAGTAAAAATTTATGAAAACTGATAGCACCATTAGAAAGCTCAGAAAAAAGTGTAGGGGATTGATGCTTTTGTGATTTTTCAAACATTTTTCTCAAGCCCAAACGACGAGATGAAAAAGTCGTCTTTTGCACTCACGCGCCCTGTTTGGTGTGGCGCTGGGGAAGTTGAAAAAATTTTTCCCAAATATACATGCATTAATAATAAAAGATTCTCAATATAATGAATGAAAGCAAATTGTTCGTGTGTGTGTATCTGTTATAAAGAATTGAGTACGTTATAATAAACTTTAGAGGTGAAACCACTGTCCCCCATTTATTGATAACAACAATCGGCGTACAACTTCCACGTTCTACGCAGCGGGCAGACCTCGCGAGATAATACATAAACTTCGCACAATTAATAAAGAATGGGCTTACTTTATTTTCTGACGGTTACAGAGTGTGAAGTCAAGGTTGAAAGATGCATCTTAGAGATAAGAAGCTGGTGGGCGTCCCCACCAGCCAAGTATTCTTTCGGATTGGGTTGATAGCACTGACCAGGGTAACTCAATACCTAATACCGGCAACGCTTATCCTCACTGTTCGGGCTCCTGGTGACACATCCATCCAGTCCCCAAACATCTTCGCACCTTTCACCGCTTTTTAACTCTCTTCGCACGTCCGGCTCGCTCGCAATCCCAAGCTGGTCTACCTAACTCTCTGCTCTATTTCTCTCGCATCGCATGTCTTCTCCTTTCTACCTAAACTCCTGTGAACCTTAAACAGCGGTGCCGTTACACATCATGACATAATATTAAATCAGTTTTGAGGTCAAAAAATGGAAGCACTCACAAATACATACATATCTACATACGGACATACATACATATATGCATATATATATATNATATATATATATATACTAGTGGGGCTTCGCCCCCCTGAACGCTCCGCGCGCCAGCCCCCTACTGTTCTAACTTGAAAGGAGAGTCTTTAAATTTTATCTGTTAGTAGGGAGAGGTTGGTGCCTAGAATTTCGTGATGAAAAAGAGTTTTTGATGTACATGGTTAAGCATTAGTTACATATTTATCAGTAAATTTTGACACCATCCAGAAGGTACTATTGTGGAAAGTGGAGAGTTTTTTTTAGAACTTTCCGTTATGTTTAGAGAAAAAATGTTTGATATAATGTACACAAATTTAAATCAAGATCAAAAGAAAATTTTTTAAACCATTTGTGAACAAGAGGAAAAAGTATATTTCATAGATGATCCTGGAGGATCCGGAAAAACCTACTTATATAAGACACTTATTTATTATTGTCTTTCTAGAGGTAAGAATATTTTGTCAATGGCTTGGACAGGAATTGCATCTGTATTACTACCAAAAGGTATGACCAGTCATAGAACTTTCCGTTTACCTTTATATTTAGATAGTATTGAGAGTGTATTTAGAATTTAAAACTGAAAAAAAAATTAAGGGAAGTTGATTTGATTATATGGAAAGAGGGTTCTATGATTCCGAAAAAAGCTCTAGAAATCGTTGATAGTACGTTCAGAGACTTGTGTAATACAAAACTTTGCTTTGGTAATAAATTAATAGTATTAGGAGGAGATTTTTGACAAATCCTTCCAGCTATAAAAAACGGTAATAGAACTACGATACTAGAAGAAACTATTAAATCATCATTTTTATGGAAGTATTTCAAAATTTTAAGATTACTAAAAAATATTCGTTCTAGTGATAAAGAATTTCCGAAACTATTGTTAATAATTGGAGAAGGGGACATAAAAACATTTAACATTCCTGAATCCTGGATAACAGATGATGTCTGTACTAAAATATTTAGTAATTACAACTGTTTTGGTAATAACGTAATTCTAACTACAAATAATGGATATACTTTTTTTGAAACAATAAAATTTTAAGTAAATTAGATAGAGAGACAAAAACTTATTACAGCATCGATACTGCAATCTATAATGGTGTTGATAAATCAGATGATAATATTTATATAAATTTTCCCGTAGAAATGTTAAACGATATTCGTGAAGGCTTGCCACCTCGCCTTGCCATTATGGTAATGTTAATTCGAAATTTGAGTATATCTGACGGATTATGTAAAGGTACACGATTGCGAATTACTAAATTGTTGAAGTATAACATAGAAGACGAAATAGTTACGGGAGAAAAAACAGGTAATAAAGTCTTTATTCCTAAAATTACATTAAATACTGGAAATACTTTATCATTACCCTTTATTTTATATTGAAAACAATTCCCATTAGTTGTAGCATTTGCTATGACTATAAACAAGTCTCAAGGTCAAAGTTTCGATAACGTAGGATTATACTTAAAAAGACCTCTATTTTCTCATGGTCAATTATACGTGGCTTTATCGAGATGCAAAAATAAAAATAGAATTTTCGTTTAAATCGACAGAGAAAACATTTTAAATATTGAAAATATCATTTGGAAAGTATAGTAATAATGTATCTAATGATAACAACATGATTTTGATATTCCTATATAAATAGACAAAATTTATTACTTAATAATATATCCCATAAATCTATATTATGTTGTATCAATTGTACCAATTGTACCAATTTCAACATTGATTTAAAACAGAATAGAAATAGACCTAAGTCTTCGTAGTTTTATAGGGCTTTATAAGTTGACACATAAAATAAGTCATCTTAATGCGAAACTTCCACGGTTTGTATGAATGATAAACTAAATGTAATTTAAATTTTTGTATGTATTGGTATTATTCATTCGTATAGAAAATAATATAATACATACACATAAAACTTTTACACATAGTTTAACATAAATGCTAACAAAAAAAAAGCTCAACGCACCAAGAACTTTATACTTACAAATAAATGGAACTACAAGTGGTATAAATTGATTTTTGGTCGTATGGAGTTTAATAAATGAAATCGTTATGCATCATTCGTATGTATGAAGTCCATCTATTTACCTCCTGAGTGGTGTGGAAAAATAGATGAAAACAAAATATATTGTAAGAAATAAAACATGTTCTTATTAGTTAACATTCTTCACAAATAAACATTTTTACTGTACAAAAATATATATGACATATTATTTTTATGATATTTCAAGTTAAGTTTTTTTTAAAAGACTCTAAGTAAAACTTGAATGACTAAATAATTTAAAAACTTCCAATATAAATGGTTTTATATGGTAGAACGTTGCTTGGAATGCCCCACACAGTTAACTATATAATATAACAGTTAACTTTATAATT
>NW_019380845.1:195979-207586 GCF_000648655.2 Copidosoma floridanum
GTATGTGAGGGGTCTGTGGGGGGCAGTGGGGGGTTTCAGAAAAAAACTGCGATATGTCAAAATAAGGGGAGAATGACAGGTTTTTACCTTATTTTGTGGGGACGAATGGGGGGCGGTGGGGGGCTGTGTGGAATGCCCCACCAAGTTAACTGTATAATGTAGGAAGATATATATAATATTCCTCATCACCGCAAGGCTCAGACATAGCTATTTTGACACCACGTAGTGTGTATTAAGCCATATGGTAGTATTTATTAGTGGAGTTTATCTGTAGAAAAGAATTGGGAAAAGCTTCAATCTCATTCAGAACAAAACCTTATTTTCTAATGAAATTTTTGCCTGAAGTGGGATTTGAATTCAACCCATCATGACCAAACGTAGATAAACTACACACAGAGAGAGAGAGAGAGATTGATTGATTAATTGATTGATTTAAACACAATCTATTGATGCCAAGGATAAAACATCCAAATGGCAAAAGCTTACACAATTTACAATAGAATTTTTACATTATAGAATTCCATAAATGATTAAATTTAGGTTAGCAATAAATAAATTAGTGTAATATTAGTATCTTAATTAAAATACAATTCATTAAACATAATTAAAATATAAAATAACATAAAATTACGCAATACATAAATCGTCGAACTAACTGTAAGTGTGATCCGCATATAGAGGAGCAATCACAGACCACCAAGATGAAAGGCAAAAAGACGCCAAAATGTATTGACATAATTAAGATTAATTCATAAATTACAATTTACATCAGTTGCATAGCAATTATAGGCATGTTTAAATCCATTCTTAATCCAGGCGCAACGAGATCAAAAATCCATGCAAGGCCGTCTTAAACGCCGCGATAGTCTCCTTTAAGCGGATAGGGGCTGGAGTAATTTCCCTAAATCTCATCACCAGTTAAGAGAATGATAAGGCGTAGGACTAGAGGGCAGCATGTGGTATCATCCGGCCAGTCTGTGCACGACGCGCCGACCGATGGAGCGGAATCAGATATCCTTGGAAACAAATTAAACAGATATTGTGGCCTCTGTGTGGTTAAAATTTTGTAAGTTGCTACTCCCAGAAACTACTCGGGTCTTTGATTGGGGCGCAACCAACCCAACCTTGCATAATATGGCGATATGGCAGCATCACGATGAAGGTTAAATATATACCTTACCACCGTATTGAACAAGCGATCTAGTTTGATGGCAAGGTAACCAGAGAGGCCCATGTATACCAAACATGAATAATCGAAATGTGGCCTGATAAGGGACGACGCCAGTGTTGATTTAATGTTACTAAGCAGAGAACGACCCTTGTACCGCAAGCTACACAGAATACTATGAACTCGAGAGCAAATAGCAGACACATGGGCGTTTCAGGATAAATCATTTAAGATTATCACGCCAAGATCTCTGACCTTATTACGCAACGGGATCACACCTCCATCAACCAGGATAGGGGGTTAAAGTGTCACATTCAAGCGCAACAGCTGCTGACACGTGCCAAAAAGAGTCACCACAATTTTACCAAGGCGCAATGCCAAGCTGTGAAACATTGCCGGGTAAAGAAAATAAAAACGTGTTTTTGAAGGAAGAAAAATGGTTTTTCTATATACTTTGTAATATACGCTGCAATGCATAAAAAAATGGCTTAGGAAGTTTGAGGATCGAATCTACAAAACCGAGGTTTACATAAATGCTGAAGTATTGAAGACTGTATTTAACTGTTTCTTTATTAGCCATTTGCATTGCGCACGTAAATTTTTAGTATGAATGCTCATTGATAGTCCATCGACAATATTTTTTTTTTTAACTCGTCCTTTTTTAACGTATTATTTTTAGGGCATTTCTCAGAAGACAAATCACGCTGTAGGAAGATTGAACATTCGGTTACGGGAATAGCAACCGGTGACCTCTCCCCTCACTCATCACTTGAAAACTCGGGTAGCAGCCTCTCGTGAACTAATCTCCTACCTATTGTGTGAGGTTAAACTATAGCTGATTATAATCAACTGGTCCACCAAAAAACATTGCGGACAGTGCATGAATGTATCGGTACAGTTTACTCACATGTTTTGCTTTATTTTTTAATGTTAAATAAGCCAAGTTACGGTCTGCACATGACACATAACCAACAGTTCGTTAGTATTTTATGTATTTCGTGGTTCGCAGCAGTACAGTTGTAGCTCAGCCTATCAGCGAAAAGTAATAAGGCAGCCACAGGCGCTTTTGCTTAGTAATTAGATGGGTGAACTTTTAAGATTCGCGGTTTTTCCTTTGTAGTTAAACTTAGCAGATCGGATAGTTGTTTCTCTTCAGTCACGGACAACATAAGCAGGAGGTGTGCAGGAATCGATCCTGGTGATTAAACGTAGACACCCGGTCGTACACCCCAGTGCTCATGCAAGTGAAAGATCTAGTGCAAAATTCAAATTAGCTATATGGAGCATGATGCCAAACCCAAATAACTTGATAGCTTTCTATAAATAATAAATTCACCTCAAGCTATTTAACCAAATAACAAAACGCGCACTTTAGCAGTCGCACGAGCTTTAAAATTAATTTAAAAAATTGAATAATAACGCAAGCGCCAACCACCACACCACCCGGGACGCTTACTAGTCGCTTTATTTATTAATAAAGCATAAAATAATAAGGCAAACACCAATCACCAGGCAACTTAGGGAGCTCACTAGTCACTTCATTTGTTCATAGAGCATAAACTAATAACGCAAAAGTGGTGGTCCCAGCAGCATACCTACAGAGAAGATATCCTGCAGGTCCACTTTCTTGACTAACGATGAACAGTTGGTCATTCAGGAAATAACCTGAAGACGAGATATTCCTTCTCAGTGGTCATCCTGAGGGCATACCTACAGAGGAGGTATTCTCCACACCCACTCTTACGATAAGCGGTTGGTTATACGGGGAACAACCCGAAGACGAGGTACTTTTTAGTCAGCGGCGTACTTTCCTCCGTCACGGTTTCCATACACAGAGACTTCGAGGGTAAGGAGACAGCGGTTGCTGACAGTAATAACAGCCATACCCAAGAGTGCCATTCTGCAATAAGCTATGCTCATAATGATGTAAAAGTGAGCCTTACTGAGCAACAATTAATTGATCCGAAAAAAACTATTTTTAAACATTGAATAACAAGAACTACAGTTAAAGTAGTATTAACAAATAAAAACACTATTAAACAAAAAATTAAATTTGATATTACCACTAATGAGGATACAACCGTGCAAGAATTTATTGATGAGGTTTGTACACCCTTGTTAAATTTTTTTTTACGCCGATCGTACGGCAATATAGCCAACAGTGTTAGAGTAAAACACTCATGACAGTAATACTTACTTGAAATATTATAAACTAGCAGTCTCCCGTTTCGGCTTCGCCCAAGAATCACTTAATGGAACACCACGGTAGTGTGTTGACATGTAATGTGAAACGTTTTCAGTTAAAAATTTTACATATATTTCTGACACTTTTTGGAACAAAAATCTTCTTAATAAAAATATTTTTGTTTGGAATCCATACAGTTTATTTGATCAAGTAAAAAGCTGTAAAAAGTGAACAAATATAATTATGCTAAAAAAGTACCGTGCATTCCTTGTGCCATAAAATAATCCTTGGCCATAATAGGCCAATAATTTTCAGTTTCTCCCGTATAATATATAAACGGGGCTGTTTTTGAAAGCTGTAAAGATTTAAAACTCACAAAAAATATTTGATAAAACAATTTTTTTCTCTTATCTTACAACCTTATTTCTTCTAGTGAGCTTCTTAAGTAAACTCTTTCTTGACAGAAGTTTCCAGCCAACGTGATTACCTCCGTACCTCAGGGTGATCTTCTCTGGCCTGTTATTGTAGCACCACACTGATCAGAAGAAAAACTACAACGTTTTCCTTCATAGCTGTTAGGTTCTCCCAGCGCAGACCATGGAGAGGATCGGTGATTCCTGGTTTCCCAGCCTTGCGACGAACAACTCAACTCGTGACGCCTGCCAGTGAATGACTGACTTGGTTTAATAGTGGTTGGCTCTACATAGTATTTTAGTCGACGAATCATTTTCGGAAATGGTAGTAAAAATGTATTCGTTGCCAGGGTAGTTTAAATTTAGATGGCCATTAAAAGAACCGATGAGATTAATGGTTATGTAGGGAACGTTAATACTTAAAGTGGCTGTGAAAAAGGTCAGTGGTAAAATTTCCAGGGATTCCTTATCATTATTCTTGATGATGGAGAGCTGGTTGCGGGTAGCTTGACTCTTACCCTCGAAGTCTCTATGTATGGAGACCGTGACGGAGGGAAGTACGCTGCTGACCAAAAAGTACCTCGTCTTCGGGTTGTTCCCCGTACAACCAACCACTTATCGTGAGAGTGGGTGTGGAGAATACCTCCTCTGTAGGTATGCCCTCAGGATGACCACTGAGAAGGAATATCTCGTCTTCAGGTTATTTCCTAAATGACCAACTGTTCATCGTTAGTCAAGAAAGTGGACCTGCAGGATACCTTCTCTGTGGGTATCCTGCTGGGACGACCACTAAGAAGGAGGCTGTTGTGGCTGTCCGTACTCTTCAGGGCTGACTTCCCTGGCTTGCATATGAAGTACAAAATCCTCTGACGGTACCAGGCTGGATATTTGAACGGCTATAAAGCTCTGAAGTGTTGGAGCAGGTTGTAATCTGGCTAGACACATCTTCTGGTACTTATTCAACCACAGACGTTGACGTTCTGAACGTCTATTTTTCTGTAGCACTGAGTTATCTTGGCCTTCTGGGGTTAAGATCGATTTATTTCGCTAGCCCACGAAAAAAGAGTGTCATCAGTAGCCGGGATGCCCAGCTGCATGACTGCCACCTCTGTGCTTGGTGTACTGCCGATGAGCGGCTCCGACAATCAACAACTCGATGGGGCATTTTACAACCACTCTTCACTATTTTTGATTGCGAGTGGCTTTAATTTTACCTCGATGCCACCTAGCAGATCCAACTGGACTAAAGCGCAAAGTTAGCTTATTTTAGCAAAACTTTAAGCTTGTTTATCGCTATTTTTGTTAACTTTTCAAGAAAAACACCATGGGAAAACCATCTCAAAATTATCAAGAATCAGTATGCAAAATTTCAGCAAAATCGGCTTCGTAGTTTTTGCGGTTAGCGATTACAACGGTTTTAGTGACTTTGCTTTGTATATTACTAGCAGCCCCTCGTCTCGGCTTCGCCCGAGAATTACTAAATAAAACACCGTAGTGTGTTGACATGTAATGTGAAACGTTTTCAGATAGAAATTTTACACATATTCCTGACACATCTCAGAACAAAAATCTTCTTATTAAAAACAAATTTTTTCGGAATCCATATAGTTTATTTGGTTGAATAATGAGGTGTAAAAATTCAAAAAAAATTATTATACTAAAAAGTACCGTGCGTTCTTTATGCCATAAAATAATCGGTGGCCATAAGAAGCCGTTGATTAACAGTTTCTCCCGTGTAATTTACGAAAACGGCTATTTTTTAAAGCTGTTAAGATTTTAAACCCCCAAAAAATTTATATTAAAAAAAAAATTTTTTTCTCATATCTCACAACTTTATTACCAGAGCAACAAAGTCCTGGACCTTCAACCCTACATTTTTATTGCCACAAAAACACAAAAACATTTTCTACTTATTTAAAAATCTGAAGTAGGATCTTTGAAGATTTCAGAGATTGCTGTGAGGGTACAATGAAAAGCTTATCTCTCACGTAATGGACTCTTTATTTGTCGATTTTGACGCTTCTGTTTTAATCTCGATAAATTTTCTGCGTCAGTTTCTTGACGCCTAAGCAAAATTGTATTTATTAGATACATTTGAAGTTTTTCTTCCAATTCACCCTCTTGCGACTTTTGGCATGCTTAAAATTTTTGTGACCCCTAAAAGCTGTTTTCTGTCAACTTTGTTAAGTTCTAATATATTTTTTGGCAAAGTAGTTCGACGTCCGGCCTGATGTTGAAAACCCAGACTACTCGGGAGAAAAATTACTAAGTCCGAAGCTTTGGGGCTAGTTGTAGTGCTCTTTCCCAACGTCTCCTGGTATAACGTCTAAGACGTTGGTGTCTAAAGCACCTTTTTTATTTTGCAGATTCAGTTTTTTGATGATCTTAGACGGAGAGATTGCTTAGAGATACTTGTCCAGTGGAGGCTGTCCCGTTGGCTCAAGTTTTTTTTCCTTCATAGCTGTTATAGGTTTGCCCAGCACAGACCTTGGAGAGGATCAGTGATTCCTGGTTTAATGCTTAGAGTTGAGAGGGTAATATAGGGTCGTCGATCACCGGGTTTTCCAGCCTTGCGACGAACAACTCCGCAGGTGACGTCTGCCAGTGAATAGCTGACTTGGTTTAATAGTGCCCGTCTTTAGTTAATATAGTCTTTTAGTCGATGAATCGCTTCCGGAAATGGTAATAAAAATGTATTTGTTGGCAAGGTAGTTTACACTTAGGTGGATCCTAAAAGAAACCGATGAAATTGATGGTTAAGTAGGGAACGCTAATACTTATAATGGCCCTAAAAAACGCCAGTGGTGAAACTTTCAGGCTATTCTTTATTATTATTCCTGATGATGAAGAGCTGGCTACGGGTTGCTTGATTCTTACCCTGGGAGTCTCGATGTACGGAGACTGTGATGGAGCGAGGTACGCCGCTGACCAAAGAATATCTCGTCTCGGGTCGTTCCCCGGATAACCAACTGCTCATCTTTAGACGGGAACATGTGGGTAAGCGCGTTGGGAACGCGATGACCAAGAAGGTAGCCATTGTGGCTACCCGTGCCCCTCAGAGCTGTTTTCCCTGGCTTACATTTGTAGCCACAAATTCTCTAACTGCACCAGGTGAGATGGTGGGACTGCCACACAACTCTGGTGAGTTGGAGCAGATTGAGCTCTGGCTAGATATGTCTCCTGGTATTGTGGCAGAGACGACACCGGTTGGAATAATTTTTTTTTTTTTGGTCGCACTCGTCGAGATTCAGGGTGAATGGACACCTAGGTCCCTTCCCCCTTGGATAAGAGTGTCGTCCATAACCGGGATACCCAGCTGCAAGACTGTCATCAGCATTCTCTATACAGCTCGTTGAACTGCCGAAGCTCGACTACATCACTTGTAAGACGCTCCGGCCTATTATCACCAAACTTATTTAATTCTGTTGCAGGTAGCCTGGATTTTATGTCGACGCCACCTAGCAGATTTCACTGAACTAAAGTGAAAAGCTGGCGTATTTTTGCAAAACTTTGAGCTCATTTATTGTTATTGTTATGAAATTTTTTACGATAAAAACTATACTAAAACCATCTAGGAAGTATCATGAATCTGTGTGCAAAATTTCAACAAAATCGGTTCAGTAGTTTTCGCGGTTAGCGATTACAACGGTTTTAGCGTTCTTGCTTTATATATTAGTAAGATTAGTAAGATAATAGTTGAAGGTAGTATTGCACGTATATTAAGCCCCCAATTTCTGATTACACTATAAGTTTGTATCACTTAAACCTACATAATTTTTTTACACGGGAATTGTGTCCTCTTTACAGAGGCAGTACATAGGAAAAACGAATATACACTCTTACTCTGAAAAATATTTGTTTTACCAACGCATTATAATCCGGAAAATACTTAACTCAAACCGGAACGTGGTGCCAATTTATGGGCATAAAGTTGCCTCATTCATACTTCTTACAAATCTTGTATTATTGAGTTTTCATATGTAACCTTTGCAGACCACTCGTAGAGCCTGGATGAAAGAAATTACACATTTATTTGTTCTATATGTGAATATTCAAAAAGAGAACCTAGCTGATAAATTTCATTTAATATGCTTCAGCACTTTCAATGTTTGAAACAAATATTAATCAAGCATTTACACTAGAGACTTTGCGAAGTACTACAGATTTTTTAGTAATAACGTGTGGTATGTGAAAACGTATAACGTGTATGAGCACTCCCTTCACCCTACGATATAATTATTCTCATATAAGGGTGATAGCAACTAGCGCATAATAAGTAGCTGCAGTTGCCAGGAACGAGTGCGGTTTATTAATACATCAAGAGTTACGTCAAAAAATTTTTATAAAATGTGTGGGAAATAATCGACTCAACAAGTCTAAATAAAAATTTTAACATATTTAAATATTTTTTTTTCAGGTAATCTTGGTAAAATCAGTTGGTGCTGATAATGAAGGTTACTTTATAAGATGTGCCATGAGAACTATTATGAAAGACGAGGTCGCTATGTGTTGATTGGTGTGAGTATAAGCTATCGACAATTATTAATCTTAGTTTTAACAGTAAAACGTTACGAAATAATTCATTGTAGATGCAGTAGTGAAAACTAACAAGCGTGTATATTCACATTTAGGAAATGTCAGGGTTACGTTATGAACTGACTGCAGCATGCTTCGGATCGAGTGAATTTGAAAGCAAAGAAAAACAGTATGTCTAATGCGATGGAGCAGTCACTAGCTTAAAAGTTCTAAATTTTTATTGGTAACAAGTAACAAAAGTAATAAAGGTACAGTTGGCATTTCAACCTTCGTTGCGTGAATATAGTGAATTTCAAGTCACTCTTATTTTTGTTTTATTACTTAAATATCAAAGAAAGGGCTCTGAATCTCTGTAAACTTAGTCAAATATTGCATCCAATTTTTCTCTTGATGTAGTTTAATATTTATGAATGAAAATTAACAGAAAAAAATTGCCATATACCTACTAGTATATGTTACTAGTACAAAATTAAAAATTTTTTTGTTATAAAAAAATAACTTCTTTCTGAAAAGTATTATAAATACGTGATAAAATATTGTAAGCAAGTGAAATATGTGCAATGCAAAAAAAATTTTAATTTAATGTGTTAGATGTATTGTTGGCGCTCGTAACTGAATTATTACGCATGCGCAACAGCAAGAAGACGAGACGCTGTGACGCTGCACTTCAGCGTCAAGTAACTTCGGTTTTTGTTCACTCTCGCTCAGTCAGCCAGTCTGTTCACACACGCATTCTCTGTCTTCGAATTTCTTTTTACGTTTTAGCCTAATTTTTTTGTTTGCTTAACTATTGTACTCAAGATAGTAAAGTGTAAAGATAGTCCAACCTTAAGATAGTGTAAATAAACTTGTTTAAGTTCAATTCTATATTTCGAGTGTGTTTTATTCGCCAAGTCACCTGCCTAATCCCATACTGCTAACATAATGTAACAATAAGAATGGTTACTAATGTTTGTTAATAGTTATATTGAAGAAAACTTATTGATCTTCGTTTGTACAGTCTGCCAATTTTAAATTATCGTGAAACAAGTTCGTGACAAACTGCATAAAGATGCAAAACCGTAGTTGAAAAAAGTAGTACTGAAAAAATATTAAAAACGTAAAGAGTAATAATAGGGATGTATAACTACAAGGAGAAAAGGTTTTTAATGGCCTTATAGATCAGTGATCATAAAATCGTGTTATAATGCGTAAAACCTAAATCGTGCTACCATTATAATTAGTACTTAGATTAACCATAATGGAAATAGTTATAAAAAAGATAGCACAACTTATCAAATAGAATATTACATTGAATGTTAACAGCAAAATTCTGGTAGAAGCAACGTTAAATTTCCAGTTACAATGAACAAAAAATAAAATCTGGAATCGGAACATATTTATATGTAACAATGATTCACTGAATTTTTATATTAAGGGGCAGTAAAGTCCATTCTAATATCTTAAAAATTTTTAACACACGAAGTAAATGTGAATTATGTATGTGTCTATTATAAAACGAATAACACTGTCACAATAATTTATGACCTTTATGTAATTTTGTTTTGTTCAATAAAGAGTTTATTTGATGATATTAAATTATTGATTTTTTACGTATTACTAGGTTAAAAAAATACGGAAATACACAGTGGACTTCTAAAAAAAATCAAGAAATTGAGACCTCCACATGAAATCCCATAGGACTACTAATGAACTCATTAAGAACTTTAAACACGTTTTAAAGAGTTCAATTTGTATTCTCAAAAAGATCATTTTAAATTATGATTTGCCTATCGCTTCGTTTGAGCAACTAAACCTTTAGATAAGATGAACTCTTACAGAATGCTTTAGGAACTCATCTGGTGGCACATAATTTGATTAAACAATGAACTTGTTTCGAACTCTTATGGGGCAGATCAAATAGTCTTCAGAAATTCATTTAATAAACGTGAATACTTAATAAAGTTTTTAGGAATTGTTCTTGCCTACTGGGCATAAATTTCTTATAAAGGCATTAGTAATTAAGTACGACAAATCATTTTTTATACGTCATTAAACTTATAATATGAAATCTCTGTCCATATGATGTATGTGTTCTACGAAATTGTTAAATAATCAGTCGCTAATAATGTACGGGTACAAAACTTCCTTATAAATATTTCGTAATCATCTTATTTTAGTTTATCACATTAACTTTCCATCTAAATCTTAATAATTCACCGAAACAAAAAATATATTTCGTGCGATCAAAATGACAACACCTTATAACGCGTTAGAAGTCGAATATATTAAATTTTCCTGCATCCACCATAATACATTTAAAACATGTAAATATTAAAAACATTTTTTTTATTCTTATAGAAGAAGTTTTGTGATGGGCGAAAATGTCCTCTGTGTGTATGTGTGCGTGCCTCTCTCTCTCTCTCTCTGTGTGTGTGTGTGTGTGCGTGCGTGTGTGAGAATGTACATGTAATCGGTCATATCTCAAAATTCTGACAGCACAGCGGATTTTGATGAAAAAGGCTTACATTTTTTTTCGAATTTCTGTCACTACTGGAAAAAAACTAAAGTAATACACCTTACTAAGATTTTTCTCTGGATATCTTACAAGTAAATTACACATGAAAGTACATTTGAAAATATTTGAAAAATTACTCTGGCTTTTTCTCGTGGCTCTAATTTTCCAAGTCACGAATCGAAATCAACAGTTTTGAAGTGAAACTTCTTACGGCACGTTGTAAATTTTTTCGAGCGACACGAAATTTCTGAGCCCCCCGCCACTCCAGCCACTCTCTCTCTCTCTCTCTCTCTGCCTCGTCCCCCTTGAGACCAGAGCAGTGCATATACGCGTAGAGTGGCCAAAAACTTCAATACTGAATCAATGCTGAATCAACGTTGATTTTAGCGATAAATCAACGCTGAACCAATGTTGAATCAACGTTGATTCCATGAATGACGGAACACTGAAATCAGTCGTAATTTACATTGTTGATTCAACAATGATTCAACGTTGAATCAGCGTTGAATCAGCGTTGATTTAAACGTTAATTTAATAATAGAAAAATATAATGCGTATTCAATACAGTTTCACATCAAATAACTAAACCCCCCTGTTTTAGTGTTACCATACGGATAGTACCTCCCTGTACGTCAATATATCTGCTCCAAATGTTATTATACTACTTTTTAATTTTTTAAAATTTAATTTAAACGTTTTGATTAACGCTGAATCAACGCTGATTCAACGTTGAATCAGTGTTGAATCAACAATGTAAATTACGACTGATTTCAGTGTTCCGTCATTCATGGAATCAACGTTGATTCAA
>NW_019380845.1:207837-240863 GCF_000648655.2 Copidosoma floridanum
GAGGTATTATTTGTTATTAAATTACCTCAAATTCGTATTTTAGTTGTACTTTTCTGACGTATGAGTTATAAATTGCGAAAAAATTATATTATACCTTGAAAATTAATAGAGATGTCCACAAATTAATTTAAAGTGTTTTTATAACAATATAACCTCATAAAATAAGAAAAATCGTCATATCTCGACGGAGAAGCAAAATAGGCCAAAAATACCGATTTCTTACGGGTATCCTAAAGGGAAAATAAAATATCGAGACGCACAAATAGAGGTGTCATTTGTTGTGATTACATAACCTCAAATTCGTATTTTCGCTCTGTCTTTATGAAATTGGAGTTATAAATTGCGAGTAAATTACAGTATACTTTAAACATTAATAATACAGATGTGCGCGAAGAAATTTAAAGTGTTTTCATGACACCATAACCTCATAACATAAGAAAAATCGTCATATCTCGACGGAGAAGCAAAATAGGCCAAAAATACTGATTTCTTACGGGTATCCTAAAGGGAAAATAAAATATCGAGACGCACAAATAGAGGTGTCATTTGTTATGATTACATAACCTGAAATTCGTATTTGCGGTCTATCTTTACGAAATTGGAGTTATAAATTACGAAAAAATTGCAGTATACTTTAAACATTAATGCAGATGTGCACGAAGAAATTTAAAGTGTTTTCATGACAACATAACCTCAAAAAATTAGAAAAAACACCATATCTCGAAGGAGAAGCAACATAAGTCGAAAATACCAATTTTCATAGGCTTACTAAAGGGGAAAAAACAATCGAAGCGTACAATTCGGTTTGATGAAAACATGATTTTCAGCCATTTCAAATACGAAATTTTTTTTTACTTGTTTAATGTTATTGAAATAAATTTACTTATTTAACTCGTAGCAATAACACATATGATTGCTTCTCATATAATTTTTTGCTAAAATTTGAGAACTGCTGAAGGGATGGTAAGCAGTTACATCCAGAAGATGTTCTGTCATCGTCGATTTTCACTTCCGTGGCTGCAAGAACGTGAACCTTTTCATCTATCTGGGGTTTAAAGGGGCCTGAAGTCGGCCAAGCAGACTCTGGCAGTGGCAGCCAAGCTGGTCCATGCCACCACAACTGATAATCGGCGAGTACGGATGGTGTGAGGCCTCTAGTCGCGCAGTCTGCTGCAATATCGGCGGACCTCACGTGCCTCTAAGTCACAGTTGGCAACCGAGTTTTTATTTCGCTAGTCTGGTTGGCCACGAAGGTCTGCCACTTTGATGAATGACTCTTTAGCCATTCCAAAACAACCCTAGAGTCCGACCAGGCATGGATGTTAACCGGCGGTTTTAGCGGCGATTCAAGCAGATGATTGATAAGTCGTGCCAGCAGGAGCAGCGCAGAGCTCCAACCTCGGCAGTGACTGAACCTTCGTTGGTGCGACCTTAGTCTTCGCCAACAGAAGCATAGGCTGACAACCTGGTACAACAGAGTAAAGAGCAGCTGCGTATGCTCTCTGCGATGCATCAGCAAACCCATGGAGATACCACTCTTCCTTCTCAGTTGTGTTAAGCCACCTTGGGATCCGAATGAGAGAGATATTTGGAAGCTCAGCCCTGAACTGCAGCCACCTATCCTGTAAAGATTCCGGCACTGGCGTGTCCCAATTGAGGTTATCAAGCGGTAAGTCTTGCATTAAAACTTTAGCTACAATAATTATAGGTGCCAGCCAGCCAAGTGGATCAAATAATCTGGCTATTTCAGATAAGACCGAACGCTTAGTGACTTGTAGAGCTTGAGATGCAGTATGAACTGAAAAAGTAAAGGTATCCTCACCTGGCATCCATTTAAGACCCAACGTTGAGATTACCTCGGTGTTTTTTACCGTTACCTCCGTCTTGTAAGCAGTGGATTATAAGCCTGACAATAATTAATCCTCGTTAGCCGCCTACTTGCTGAGTGCTATGCCAGCCGTTCCGAGTAATGCCACCAGCTAATCTCACTTACGAAGAGCATCGTCCACAGAGTCTGCGCCGGCGAAAATGTCATCAAGATACAGCATCTGTTGAAGGATGACAGCTGCCTCAGGATAATCATGGGCACCATCGAGCGAAAGCTGCTTCATGACCCGAAGCGAGAGATATGGGGAAGAAGCAGTGCCGTAGGTCACCGTGACACACCGATAATCTTGTATTGGTTGCGATTCATCCTGCCTCCACAGAATTCTTTACCAGTCGGAATCAGCTGGATGAATCCCTATCTGCCGAAACATCTTGATCACGTCAGCTGTAAATACAACCTTGAACCGTCGCCAAAGCGTTAATACGATTAAGATATTAGCCTGCAATTTCGGTCCAGGCAAGAGTACATCATTCAAGGAAAGACCATTTTTAGCCTTCTGAGAAGCGTTGAAAACGACACGTAATTTTTCAAGATTGTCTGGCTGAACAACTGCATGATGGGGCAGGTAATACGAAGGGTTCGGAACTTGCTGAGGAGAAACTAACTCCATGTGCCCTAACTCGATGTACTCGAGCATAAAATGCCATAAATGCTTGATAACGAGCAGCGAGTTGAGGATTCTTCTGCAATCGTCGCTTAGAATGACGCAAACAGGCTGCAGCTAGGTCGCGGGAACCAACCAAATTAGGGCGCTTGGAAAATGGCAAACGGACCACAAAACGCCCGTTTTCATCGCGAAAATGCGTGCTCGAAAAAAGCATCTCACAAAAGTCCTTGTCTGGGGTTAAAGGAACCTTGCGAGGCACCTCTTCAATCTCCCAAAACGTCGCAAGCTGCTGTGAAAGTGATGGTTCTGCAACCACATGAAATGAGCGAACCAACTTGGAAGAATATTTTGCAGGCGAAGGCGATACGGCTCCAGTCAATAACCAGCCTAAGACAGACTGTTGAGCTAGTGGTGACCCGATCGGACCCCTTTTTATGCCATCCAGAATCAAAGTGGAATATACGTTGGCTCCTAAAATACAATCTACTCTCGCGGGCACTGCGAATTGGGGATCGGCTAAAGTCAGACCATTAATATGAGGCCAATGCCCTTGAGTAACTTTCTCCTTGGGTAGACAACCCGTAAGCTCATTCAGGACTAGAGCGGAAAACCCCATTGCGAAATTCCGACCTGAACTAGATTGCAAAATACCCTGCGCAACCGTGTTGCATTTGGCCGGTTCCTCAGTTCCCACGCCAATCACTGAAAGTAAGGTTTTTTCAGTATCTAAACTTAAATGCTGCACGGTAAGTCGCGTGATGAAACATCTCTCTTCGCAAGGATCAATCAAAGTACGAACCGTTAGCGATTTTCCAAATGAATGAGATTTTTATGCGAGCAGTCGCTAATAAGACTGAAGCACCGACAGAAACACTATGCGAAGCTACCTGAGAACCTTCACCGTCTAAATTAACATCAAGACCGGGTGTGTTCGGACTATTATCTCCGGGTTTATTTTCGTGATTGCTTGACGATTTATTCGATGAGCTGCCATCGATGTGCAATTTTGTATGGTGCGCGGCATGGCACGTAAAACAGCGGTTAGGCGAAGAACATTTACTTGAAAAATGCTCCTTTCTCAAACAATTCAAACAGAGCTTCAAGCTTTTACATAACTCACATCTCTGAACTGGGGTTTTAGCGTTGAATTGACGGCAACGATTCAACCAATGATAACCTTGGCAAAGGTCACATGACGGCGTCGCTTTTGAACTCGATGAATCAACCGTTTGCGTGTTATGAGTCGTGACACGATTAGAAGAACGAGACGACGAACCCCGTTTATTCTGCGACCCCTGATTGTCGTTTGAAGAATAAGCCTGCTCTAAGGTTTGAATCCGTTTTTCTAAAAATTTTAAAATTGAATCATAAGTCGAAAACCCTTCGATAGCTCCCTGGGATATCTCCCAAACTTCGCGTGTGTTAACGTCTAGCTTGCGGACTATGCAATGCACTATCCAATTGTCATAGTGATCGATAGGACAATTCAAATCAGGCAACGCGCGAACAGCTTCCTTGATTCGGTCTATGATCTCGTTAAGATCCTGTATATTACGAGATTTAACCTCCGGGAGTTTCATTAAATTCTCTAGCGTGGACGAGAGACGGATACGCGGATTATCGTAACGGCGTAAGAGCTTTCCCCACGCGACTTAATCGTTGAGCGGCCGGACCCTGTACCGCGGTAAGTAAGTGTTGTAACTTCTCTACGCGAGATATACTGGCCTTATCTTTAATAAAGGAGAAAAAACGCTGCTTAAAACTCTCCCACTCAGCTTGATTTCCAGAGAAAGTTGGAAGCGAAATAGCAGGAAGCATAAGATTAGGCGCAGCGGCCGTAAAGTTTTGAACGATAGGGTTCGGACCGGTGGCCGTCGCGGGCGGCTCGAGTTGATAAATTAAATCGCGAATACGACTAAATGCGCTGATGTATTCAGTCTCCCCTGTTACATAAATTGGTTTTTGTCTTCTATCTTTATCATTTCGTTATTCGATTCAAATTTTGTCCAATACGACTTGAGCAAATCCAGACGAGCCTTATAGTACGTAGCATCCCGATTTTCTACTGGAGTTTTGCTGACCGTGTTTACGTAAAAGTTGGATATAAATCCATATAACTTCAGTTGCGCTTTCAACAAGTCGTTCATAATGAAAGTAGTAGACGACAGCTAAATACAGTAAGAAAGTACCGTCGATGAGCCAACGAAGTAATCAAAACAGCGAGAGCGCTACGCTTACAACCGGCTTTACGGGAGTAGAAGAGATACGACCAATATTACTATATCGTATCTACGTTGTGCGAGAAGGAGAAGACGACTTACCGTCCCTGTCGCACCTTTGTCCCCGTACTCCTCTACCTCGTGCGAACGCCGAAGAACTGGCCTGCATTCATACAAGTTGAGTCGAACGGGTGATGACAACGCGTAGGTGGTAGGGATTGAAGCCTCTCTGCCCTTCGAAGAACCGCACAAGGAAGAAGCGGCGATAACTGAGGCGATAACTGAAGAGACCACCGTTGCTATTGTCAACGCTCCCTTCCACACTCGATCGTTCCCTCTTTCTCACTCTCATATCTCCGGGAGGCCGATGTTGTGTTTGAATTTATGAATTCACTTGAATTCAGTTGAATTCACTCTATAAAAATATTTTTCAAAAGGAAAACTGTTTCTGATGATGAGAAACCACGCTCTACTACCATGAAAATATTTGAAAAATTGCTCTGGCTTTTTCTCGTCGCTCTAATTTTCCAAGTCACGAATCGAAATCACCAGTTTTTTTCATTCTTTTTTGTATCCTTTGAGGATCTTCTACTCACATCAGGAAATGTTCCTCATTCGAAAATTATAATTTCCCTGTGTTTTTTTTTTTAAAGCAAAGGAGATTGAAACTAAATATCAACGACAATATTTTAAATGAACCAAAATTGTTTATTAGTCAAAATATAACTCACAATCACCAAGAGAATGTCTCGAGGACATTTGAGGTGCGTATGCGAATGAAATTAATAAACAGCTAACTGACACGAAACAACGATTGAAAGCGTTGTTCGAGGAGTTTAAGCTTTTAATAACAAATAACAAAATACTACCTCAAACAAAGAGGACAATTGAAAGATCTTACTGAATTCACTCTAGTGGGAAAGAGGATTCACTGCTCGATGACGAGTTTGATTAACAAGCTTCCTTGATCCAGCGGGGAACGGAAACTGTTGACAAACTGCCGTCTGCGTGGAAAGATCTAGTTTTGTTCGTTCTGTGTTCAATGGCCGACTTTTCAACTGAACTACGAGAGCCTGGCTACCACGCGGGAGCTTTCCTACCTTTTTCGAGAGCACACGAAAGCCGACTCTTAACCCAGCGCGAACTCAGCGGAGCGATCGCCAGAGAGCCCCAAAGATTGGGAATTAATAGGAGTGGGGGTCGAGCACACCAATACAAGCTCAGACGGAGCAGTTTACACTACCTTACTTGTGTGCGCGAGTCTCTTCCACGTTTACCAGCCAGTCTCTAGTATAAGGTAATACAGTTCATGCACAGAGCAGTAAGTCCCCTACAAATATTTACTTATAAGTGAACAACATTATTTTTACAATTTCTAACTTTTACGCAGTTTTTTTCATTAATGACATATGTACACGTACTTCGCAAATTTTTAATTCGTTTACATTTATGAAAAATAAGTATTTTTTATATGAAGCTAAGTTTTTACATATAAAAATTACGGTGTCATTCGATATAATAATAATTAAAATATTATGTTGGAATAATATACAGTTTTAAATGAGGTGTCTTGGGGCCTGAGTTTTAGCTTATCGTTTTCAGTTATTGATCATAATTTTTGTTGTATTTTAAAATGCAGCTGCAGAAGTTTAATTTAATACTTCGCAAAAAAAATCGTACGGGGAACATGGGCAGCAGCGATGGGCAGCACCTTACACCCATGACATAAGCACGAAAAGTACTTTGGGCTCTCACTTTATGCCCAATAGGAAGGAGTAGTAGTTTTCGTCAGATAAGTACCATCGTCTCCCGAGCTATTTTGTGTTCCGAGAAACCTGCGAAGCAGGGCCCGAGGGACGTAAGGCAGTCACGGTGCGATGGCGCTTATATGGCGAATCCTATTTTTCCTACCGAGGGCACACCTGACCCTCAAAAACGCCCGAGATAGGAAAAAGATTTTTTAAGATTTGTTGTTTAGCATTACGGTTATTATTCATACAGTACGGTTATTATTTAATATTATTTTATTTTAAAATTAGAAGTTACTGATCAACAGTTGGTAGAGCATAAAAAATTTTGATTTACTATAAATATTCACGAGAAAGCTTTGTGCCAATAAATTGATAGCGGTTTTTTTGTATTATTGAAGTTTTGTTATTTTTACGATGAAAAATCAAAGTCATCATGATATTCTATACGTATTAATGTGTCCAACACAATATGTTGTTATGTACGAAAGCGTATAGCTATACGTTCGTATGCCATTCGTCCTTTTAACTCTTGGCCCAGTAGTGCGGGCTAGTCGTAATAGGGGATAGTTGTAATAGGAGTCGTAATCATACTCACAGACTGGTAGACTCAGAGAGAGGTGAAGCTCCGGGAGTAAAGCGAGGTACGCGGAAGGTAAAGGACCGCGCCCACGAAGGATATGCTATACTTTCCTCGAAAAAGATAAAAAGATCCAATAAAAACGTTCATATTAATTATATATACAATAACTCGCAACTGGTAATAGTATGAAAATCCTCTGTTACAGTGTATTTGAGGAAATAATTTTTCGTGTAATGATCGTATATGCCTGATAAAATTAGTACTTGTTGACAAAAAATGTTATCTCTCCAGGGTGGTCCCAACTGTCCCTCAGGCGTTGCTTCGCAAGCACCTTCGGGCCCAAGGACCATTCTGGCTGAATGCACATTTTTACAGAATGATATTTTTTCTTCTAAGGGCACATAAGTAAACAAGCCTCTCAAAACCGACCGAAGTAAGAAAATGTGTTTTTATCTGTAGTTTTACTAATTTTGTTTATATTGTTGGAATTTAAGAAGTTTTTGATGATACATTATAGAGGAAGCGCTAATCAATGAGGATTATTATGAAATCCGTACGAGAAACATTTGTGCCAAAAAGTTGGTAGCGAAAGAACAATCATTACAAATTACCATGAATCTCTATGGATAAAACTTTATTGGATAAGAAATAAGTGGGGGCTCAATGTACGAGCAATATGCACTAGAATAAACTTGTCTGCCCTAACATGTTTTTGTAACCAGGTAAGAATAACTTAAACTAAGGACCCCCGTGTGTATTTTATCAAAGATTCCACCACAGTTAATTACGTAGTAAATATGTAATATGGGGCCTTTGACGCAGCCTCCAAAAGAATCGCTTGGAGCACATCTATGAAAAAGTAAGTAGCATTAACACGATGCAATGTAAAGACACATTTAAAGAATGTTAAACGAACATAAGCTGTAAAGAGCTATTAGTTGTATTACTACTACTTACATTGCTATTACTAATATTAACTTTGAAGTAATATTGGCATTTTTTATAAGTATTATAAGATATATAATAGTCATTTTAATATCATCCTCCGATTTTAAAAAACTATCAACGAGTGATGCCATCAAGGATAATGTACCGAATTTGAATCTGTTAGATATCTCTTGTTTAAAGTTGTACAACGTGTATGTGGGCCACTAAACTCAAAAAAAACCTGTGATATTGATGGGGTTGTATTGTTTTTTAATGATAGCTTCGAATAGAATTGCTTCTATTAAACCTAGCGTGGCACGTATGGTAATCAAGTATCGCTGCATAAGGAACTATTCGAATTAAAAACTTGAACACAAAAGTCCCTAGTTCTAGCGCATGAGTGTAATTCTGTGTTGCGTTACTAATGAAGTTATCTCGTCATACAATTGATTTTCAGGAAGATAAAGGTGGGAACAGTAAAAAAACGATGCAGTAAAAAGGCGTTCATGGGAAAAAATAACGATGTACCATCTGAAATCTGCACTAATACAAGCGAATTGCCCTTGGTCGCATGTATGGATAATGCGTGAGTTTTTGTCTTATACGTATTAAATACAAAGATTTACATGACTTTTTTTCGTAACAATATTGGGTCTGGTACTGCATTGCATACCCCTTAAGCTCATGCGTAAAGAAACGGAACTATTTTCCGATCAAGTTCAATCAAGTTCCAAGTGTTTCATTATTATTTCACATAACAAAAAACGTGTTAACTAGTGTTTGTAAGTATACATAAACATGTAGATACAGCACTACAGTACTCGAATTAAAGTTGGACTCGCACGTAAAATAGCGTATTGTTTAAATTAAAAATAGTAATGATTAAACACGTTTGCTTAAGTTGCAAAAAGTGACTTAATATATAGTATGAATATGTGTATAAGTATACACAAAAATAAATACAGAAGTTGTAGGAGTAAAAATTTTTCCGATACATGTAGTACGAGGTTACAGTTGTTACTATTTAGTAATTATAATGGTACGAAAATCGAGTGAGGTGCACCAAGAATATGTATCCTTAACAATTTTTTAGACTTATGGATAATTGCAAACTACCAGCAAAACTATTTAGTCAATTAATGATTGACCAGCAACACCTGGAATGTTTATGTTCTAATACATATTTAAACGATATTGTTATGCAATTCTACTTAGAGTATATTATGTCAGAAATATTGTTGGAAAGAGATAGAACAAAGACCCATTTGTTCAGTACTTATTTTTACTCTCTGTTGGCGATGGGAGATGATGACTTGAATAAATATATGGTAGTAAAGAAATGCACGCGAAACGTAAAAATTAGTAGTGGAGTCAGAGTAACTAATAATTAACTAATGTAACGTTTGTTAAGAAATTGTAGCTTGAAAGGGTAGTATTTCAGATAAGTGGCTGAAAAGGGCCTTCTTTGGCCCAAGCAATGAAATGCTTTTAGTGTTGTAATTGCCTAACTAACGAATATAATTGCGAGGCTATTGCCAATTTTTTTTTCCTCAGATAAGATAAAGTATAACCGCATAATGCTACTTAAATTTTTTTGTGTTGCTTTGTTTAATATATAGTTACAGTAGATATAATACATTTACAAATACGTTAAATTATTTAAATATGGATGTTTTTCGCAATTCATGTGATATGGCTAAACAGTACTCACAACTATATATTTGCAGAATTCTTATTAGCAACTGTGCTAGCGTTGGAAAACTTTTTTTTGCGCCTTAAGTCGCTTTTTGAAATGTAGACATGTAAATTAAGACTTTTTAATAAGTAAAAAAAGAAAATTAAAAAAAATTTAATTTAAAGTATTACTGGGAATAAACGGAGCTGCATGATACCTCACATTTTATACAAAAAAAAGAACCGTTCGCTATTCTACAATCACACCAAGAAAAGAAAAAAATTAATGTATGCGCATATAAAGCTATTCTACTGTTATGACCGGACTTGTTTAAAGTGTAGTCTTACCGTTTTATTTTAATTTTATTCGTGGGTCTCTCAGCTCGTGAGCTTTATTTGCTCTTTTTAGTCAAGTAAAAATAATTATTTAAATATTATGGACTATTTAATCAATGTTTATTCTTTCACTCTTTTATTAAAACAATTAAAAACGGGTATTCTCTTAAATACAGTCCATTCAAATCACTTCACAGATTTTGATATTAATTATATTACTGATGAAAAACTTAAATCTATCACTGACTGTTGTTCCTGCTGCTTCAGAGTTCCCTAATGCTTCGTGCAGTAATTCCCAGTGATTACTTATACTACATGCACGAATGAGTTCGTGGCCTGTAAGATGCTGCGGTTTTTGCTTTCTCTGCTATCACCGGAACCACTTTCGGCAGGCCTCTTCTGTTGTACCTCGCTCCTTAGCGTAATCTAATACTATCGATATTCTTGATACGCACTCGAGTTGCCTCAGCCAATACGTTATGCCTTACGTGTATAAGGTACTCGCGAGTCGCGGGAGTCAAAAGTAGACTAAAACTTTAGAGGACAGGTGACAGACATAAAAAGAGCGATTTCTTCTCTTGATAGAGAGTTTTTTTAGCGTCAGAGCAAGTAAAAGAGGCTTTTGGTTGAATTAGGTCAACCAATGAGCGATGTTCTTGCAGATTGCGTTGACAGCAAAACAGTAGGCTTGCACGATGATGTTATATGTTATGATTTCATATATTAGGAAATAACGATACAACAGTACCAATCGCATTTTTCTGACAAGTGCCATTGAATTTCTTTTTGGGTCAGTGATGATGGAAGCTCGCATCAGCAATAAAAGAATGCCAAATACGAGTTCAAGTGACAAATTTCGAAATTAATCCTTTTGGAGATTTGACGATCAATTTTGAATAAAATTAAAAAATGTGTTAATTACAAATTTTAAAATCAGTGTACATTATTAGAAGTGGTCAATCAATACGCAAGTAAATTATTCATTCATGCATGTAACGTACGATTTCAATACATACGTGCATTCTTACAAAGAGGCTGGCTGTATAATATGTCTGCATATTATTAAACATTCACCTTAGAGCTATTACACACACGCATATAAGTGACGTGTTAGCCCCTCTTGTCATATAAGCTTGCTTTAAATTCATAATACGTCTTATCTGAATTTAATGGACGAATAGCTTTTAGTTATAATATAATTCTTACTAACTCAGGATGTAACACTTCTTTGTTTGTTTATTTAAGATGTTAAACTTTCGTATCTTACGATCTTTTATCAAGTAATTTTGTTAATTATGAGCGTGTAATTCGATCGTAAATTAAAAGCCTGCAAATTAAGTATGCATAAGCTGATTGGATATCGTGATTTTCTTAATAAAAATAAAAAATTACGTTCATGCTACGCATTAATAAATAGATATATCTAATGTTACAAATGTACGCCTAGTTACGTATAAGAACCGTAAATCATATATACATCGTGCAATAAATGAAGCTGTCGTGCCTCTTTGTTCTTATATATATACTATTAGGGCTTTACCCTTTGCACGTTTCGCGCGTGCCAACCCCCCCCCCCACAAAAAAAATACTAAAAACTTGAAAATTTAGTAACAATACATAACAACAATGAAGATAATATAGCTCTCTTACATATTAAACAAATTGTAGAATCAGAAGATCACTTATGTAAATGCTTTTGTTTACCTACACCAAAAAGAAATAGAAAATAAAAAAGAAGACATAAATAAAGAAATACGGTTTAGTAAATTAAGTAAATAAATTCAGTAAAGAAATGTCTAACTCGATGTAGAAAAGTTCAAATAATAATCAAACAAGAATATTTCATATTATTTGCGAACAAAAAAATTATATTTTTTTTACAGATAATCCTGGAGGGTTGGGAAAAACTTATTTTTATAAGACATTAATTTATTTTTTTATTTCTCAAAATAAAAAAATTTTGTTAATGGCATGGACTGGCATAGCATTAATTTTAATTCCATAGAGGATGACAAGTCATAGAACTTTTAGACTTCCATAAGGTCACAAAAATATATAAAGTGCCTTTTTAGAATTTGAGTCTGGTAAAAAAAAATTAAGAGAAGTTAATTATTTGGGATGAGGCTTTAATGATTCTAAAAAAAGCATTAGAAATAGTAGACAGAGCATTAAGAGATTTATGTAATACTAAAAAGTATTTTGGAAATAAATTAATTATCTCAGAAGGTGATTTTCATCAGATTCTCCCAGTGATAAAAAACGGTAATAAAAAAATTACACTTGAACAAACTATTAAATCTTTATTCTAATGGAACTCATTTCAAATTTTAAAATTAGAAATCAATATTCATTCTAACGATAAAGGGTTTTCAAAATTATTACTGAAAATTGGGACAAGGAAAATAAAAACTTTTAACATTCCTGAAAATTGGATCTCAAATGATGAATGTTCTCAAATATTTTCTAATATCTACAATTGTTCGATGAATAGTGTTATACTTANGTATGCTGTACATATATATTTTCGACATATCATTTAATGTGTGTTCTCAGTGTCGCGGACTGCAAGCCAAGAGGAGGGAAAAGGACTGGAGGTAATGAGAGAAGTTAAATGTTTGTGAAGTATGGTTAGTAAGTGTATGTGTGTAAGAAAGAAGGGAGGTGGATAAGCTTACGTCGCATCGGGAAAACCAAGGGCAAGTTCATCGCGTCGGGGACTTAGTTTTTGAAACCTCCAACGATTTACCGGTTTTTAGGAGCGTTGGAGATTGTGAGATGCAAAGAGAGGGGCTACTGCATAGTGCAGTCAGTATGGTACGAGGCATTAGAAAAGCAGAGCGTAGAGATCAGAGTCGAGAATTACAGAGAAGGTGACAGGTGATACATAAGGGAATAGAGAGAGACAGAGAGATAATAAGAGAATCAGAGGAGGAGAGTATCCAGCTGAACGAGAGGCCACTGCCGTTAAAGGAATCACCTGAAGCTAGCGGTGTGACCAAGCCACCGCAAGACTAGGACGAGCCCCAGATAGCGCAGCGTGATCGGAAGGATATTATCAAGGCACTGGGGATAGTATACTAGAGTCAAGTACGGGTATAAAAGTATCCGGGTGATCCGAGTGATTGAATGTGAGAGTACGCGTGATAGAGTGGATGTTAGAAACGCGTAAGTGTAAGCGAGATTTTTCAGGTTAGTGACGTTCGCGAAGACGATGTTCGTTACAAGGTGTGCATGACATGGTGCGTCCGGATGTTTGCGTGTGTTACGTCAAGGAAGGTGGAGGAGTAAATTTTGTATTTAATGGTTTGTTTAAATTTTATCAGTGCCCTCCGAAGAAATTGGAAATTCAAAGTGATCAGTGATCTGTTGGGGGCGAGATGTGAGTAATAAATAAACACAACTAGAGTGTATTTAAATTTTTCTCTTACTTTTTTTTATTAATGCGCAACGTTTCGCTGACATATGTGTCAGCCTCATCAGGCTACAAAATTAAAAATCAAAAATTATACAATAGGCGATTTGGTAGACTTATACACAAAAACACAATAAATTCACAATATAAATTATCACAGCAGGCACGTGAGAATTCGTAAGTGTATTGACTTACTCCTCACCTGTCGAACTATTGACTGACAATAAATTGTACAACACGCCAGCGCTTATATAGGCGACGGTAAAGGGCGATGAACTCGATCGGGACATTTAAACTTTCTCAGTAAAGGAAGGTACGCTCGATTAAAGGAAAGCACGTCTTCCTTTCTATTGATGTTATGTTTGTCCAGTTTAATATAAAGCATTTTAGAAATAGTTCTTTTTTTGTAATTGACTTCTTTGTCAAGGATTTTGAAGTTATCCCAATCGAATTCGTGATTATAATTAATTTGATGTGCGCAAACGACTGAATCAGAATTTTTATTTTTTATGTGTTCACTAATGCGGACTTCAGCAGCTCGCTTTGTTTCATTCGCATATGACACCGGACAATTTTTACAATAAAATTTATACACTACATTTGTCTGTTTATGTTTTTCCGTTTTATCTTTCCCTAAACAGACTACGTGGTTGAGTTTTTTGTTGATAAGAGGGTAGGTGTGAATATTGTAGGGTTTTAACATGGTTGAGATTTTTTCAAAATTATTGTGTATATATGGTATACCAATTTTGCACAAAGGGTACGTGTTTATGGTGCTTTTGTTGTGATTCATATATTTGTGTCTTTTTAATCTAACCTTTATATTTTTGTTAATAAAGTTCAAAGGATAATTATTTCTTGTCAAAAGATTTTTTCCTCTGGCAATATTCACACCATGAAAACATGTATGTACTAGAGAGTAAGATCGCTCCATCAACTAAATTGAACACAATATTTCTTTTGTAGCTAACTGGATGACTAGAAAAATAATTTAAGATGCGTCCGGAAGAAGTAGGTTTTTCAAACCAGTCAAATTTAAAATGATTCAAATTTCTGATTATGGTGAATTCTAAAAAGTTAAAATTATTGTCAATCTCCATTTCATATGTAAACTGTGGTTTAGGATGATAGGAATTAAAGACATTAACTATTTGGTCAATGTGGTCGACGTTAATAAACAGTAATACATTATCTACGTAACGAAAATAAAAGGATGGAGTGATGTTGTTATTATTTTTGAAAATGGAAAGACAGTCATTTTCCAGGTCAGCGAACAAAGGTGAAATGGGCGAACCCATTGGCGTGCCGAAAATTTGTTGGTAGAAATTGTTGTCAAAAGTAAAAAAAGTGTTATCAAATAAAAATTCTTTATATTGTTGAATATCTTCAACAGGGATTTGACATTTATTCATTATAGTCAATGTAAGTCGATCAATGCTCCTCAGTACTAACTCTAAAGGAATATTAGTGAATAGGGAGCTGACATCTAAAGACATTAATCTGTAGTTAGCAGTGAGTTGTGTATTTTTTAGTTTGTTTTTTAATTCGAAGCTGTTATTGATGTGTGATTTTGGAACATTAACAGAGTTCTTGAGTTCGTTGTAAATTACTTTTGCCAGAAAATATGTCAGGCTATTGACTAGAGAGACGATAGGACGTAAGGGAGCATCGACCTTGTGTATTTTCGGCAAGCCATAACATTTAGCTAACGTTGTGTCTGTAAGTGACAGAGCGTTAGGATGGTACGTTCTAGAAAAGAAGCCATTAGAGTTTAGATTCTTTAAAATGTTAGAGGCTCACTTTTGTAGAGAATTTAGTGAGTTTTTAGAAATAATTTTATATGTCGATGTATCTGACAACAAATGATGCATTTTTTCGGCATAATCACTTTTTTGAGACAAACCGTAACGTTGCCTTTGTCAGCAGAGGTGAAAAAAATATCAGGATTCTTATTTAGAAAATTTTTTGTTGATTTTAAATTCTTTGCATATTGACGGTCTTGTATATAGAAATAGCTGGTTTGTGTTTACAAGCACTGAGTAAATATTGAGCAACTTTATCGCGTATTTCAATCTTCACTCGACCATTCGTATCGAGGTGTGAAAGACCAACTTCAAGGTTTTTAATGACACACAAGAGATCGCGTTAATGGAAAGTTGATGGGAGGTTAAAATTTGGTCCAAGTGATACAATTTCAGAGACATCTTTTGGAATGGTTGTGTTCGTTAAGTTGTGTATTAAATTGTTGTTAGTGGTTGTGGTGTTTGTTTTTGGTAAGATTTTTTTGAATTTTTTGTGCAAAGTTGATTTGGATCTGTTACATATGGTATTCTGTTTGATATTGACAAATTTATAATGCCTTTCACGAATGTTATGATCCAATTTTAAAGAAGCTATGTGAGCTTTCAAACGGGATATTGAGTTTTGCAGAAATCTAATGTGTGTGTTAATGTCGCTGATTTCGAAATTTAGAAGTTTACGACAGAAGTATAAGGCACGTTTGCTGAAATCAACATGTATCGATTTGCAACGAAAATTGACGCCTGAGCACTTATCATAGAGGTATTTTATGTGTTTAGGAAACACCCTCGCGTACCTGCATTTAAGTAGAAATCTACGTTGTGCCATACTGGTTGATAGTTATATGTTGAGGTCCTTCCAGCGTTTTAAAGTGTTGGAGGTATGAGCTCCAAATCTCCTTGAGATGTTTTGGTAGAAGTGCAGGATGGTGACCAAGTTTTCCTCTGATCCAAGACTCACATTAATGGTTTGTTTAAATTTTATCAGTGCCCTCCGAAGAAATTTGAAATTCAAGGTTACACCAACTTAGGCTAGTTTGATAAAGGCTAGTTACCTGGCCATCGCCATTTACACCAACTGGCACACAACTTAGCGTTACTTGATAAAGGTTAGTTGCCTGGCCATCGACATTTACACCAACCGGCACAAAACTTAGCGTTACTTGAATTTAAATAAAAGTTAGTTGCTTGGCCATCGGCATTTACATCAACCGGTACACAACTTAGCGTCGTTTTCTTTAAAATATTTTTGTGAATTAAAGTCCTTTTTTCACCACCTGCTAGGCCATTAATATCTGAATCGGACGGCAGTCAATAGTGTGTCTTACGCGAAAAAAAACTATGGGGGATGCATAAGAATTAACTTTAACAGAAGTATTACTTACTTCTATTTTTGAAAAAAGGGGAGTACAAGGTGGCTCTCGAGGTAAGATCCGGGTGGCCGGATATAATTTAAATTGAAATAATGGACTAGATTCTCCAGGTCACGAACATACTCTGACCGGATTCTCCAGGTCGTATTTACTAGTCTAGCTACTGCTCTAGGTATTTTATCAAGCTGGCCTGACCATTGAATGCATTGACTGGGTTCTCCAGGTCACGTGTCTATAGTCTGGCTACTGCTCTAGGAATGTACCCAAGCTGGCCTGACCATTGAACGAATTTTTTTGGACTGAGTTGCTAGTGAAGGAGGCCATGGGCTTATATAGCCGAAGATCTTGCCTCTTTATCACTACCACAATGGCTGGAGACGACGAGATGCACATTGGTTCTTAGAATCAGTCTGCATCATCTAGTGGCAGGGAGAGAGAAAGATTTTCTATATGCTTTCCGTCTACCTTTACATGTGCTGTTTTAGTTTCGGGGTAATGCTTACTCGCTAAAGAATACTGTACGGTAACAATACTGGTCCCAGTATTTACTTATCGAAAATAGGTCGTATTACAGTTTATGTTATTTTTCGACTTGGTGGCTCTGGGTATTGTAAGCGTTAAGGAAAGAAAATGGTAGAAATGTAGCATGCTGTTATCAAGTCTTGTTGCATGAACGCTGGTTGATGTGTGAATCAACATCCTGGCTCGAGCGTCGGCTTATTTACGAATAATGGTTAACAGTCTGCTGAGTACATTGCTTTAGGAGAAGGATGATACATAATGGTATATAACTTATAATGTAATGTTAGAAATTAATGTAAATTTTAAGGAGTAAGGTCCAACAGTGTACATATAAATTGGTGAGGTATGTTATTGGTGATATACATATAAATTGGTGAGGTATATTACTATAAACATCGAAAAACTGCTTCTCTTTTTGTTTGTTAATAATTGAAATAGTTTGAGCTTATAAGAATAGTTAGGGCACTTGGAATTGTGGTTTGTGTAATGGTTGGAGAGTATGGGTTATTTCCTTGGTTTTTTAATGTTCCCTGCCCTGATAACATGGGAGTTTATATAATTTGTGGGTAGTATGAGATCTTTTCTTGCATTGTTGATATTTCTTGTTGAATTGATGTTTGATTCTGATGAGGAATTTGTAAAGATTGGGATTCTACATCCTCTCGGTAAAATTGAGTTTCGTTTCCAGGTCTGCGATGGTTATTATTAAATCGGAATCATGCCAGATTATAGCATTCTAATATGGCAAACGATCATTTATATGTACACCAGGTAAAAAGTTCCAATATGATCCAAAATGGAAGGGACCAAGTTTCAATGAGGAGCGCAGCCCAACCGGTTCTTTCGCCGAGAAAAAGTAGCAAATTTACTAAGCTGTTCCAAATAGATCCGAGCATTCGTACAGACTATCCATAAGTTTGATGTAGTAGATAACTATTTATCATCGCTTCTGCTAGCGTTTTTACAAATTGAAGTAGGATATATAATGCTACGAAACCGGCAGTTGCAGTTCCGAAATCAGTTAATTCATCCCAGATTCGCTTCCATGTCAACTTGGCTAGATTCCTGAGGAATTCTTCATTTAATAGTTTCAATATAGAACTTTTTTCGTGACTGGATGATTGGCCATACATATCATGGGCTAGATCGTTGAGGAGTGAATTTTGCTCCATCGGGAACATTATGCGATCTCTTAATTTTTTTAAGTCGCTGGCTGTATAAATGCCGCTAGCTGCTAAGTTAGACGGCTTGCCGTAGTGCCATGTAGCCTGTGTCATGGGTTTTAAAGCTTTGGGTGGTTTCACTTGTATTGGAGTACCTGATACTTGATACCACTTATCGATTATCTTATATAGCTGTGGAAAAATATGGTCACATGTAATTTTCGTACCATACCTTTTTAATGTGCGTATTTCAGGTGTTAGGAGCATTGTGGTTCCGTTGTTGTTCACTGGAAGTTCAGCGTAGCATTCTTCAGTTCTTGTTAATGCTAGTTCTATTGGAATGGACTCAATTATATGTATGGCTCCGCCAGTAATTGTGGCTATATATCCGGGTTCCTTCGTAACATTGTAAGCAAATTGATCTGGAGATTTATCAGCTATTGCCAAGGCATTTTGCAGTGCAATGCGCTCTACTCTGAAACGCTGTGTTAAAATGTCCTTATGTAAAGATTTGACTTGTGATCAAAGATGTTTTTCTACGTGGATGAATTTGGAGTTTATTTGTGCGAATAAATCCATATTACCGGGGTTTTTTGCATTATTAGTGGCAAAAGATTGGCCTCTTTCTGTTTCAAAGATTAGAAGTTTTCGGTTTTCTGTTCTGATTATGTTGTACCCGCAAATATTATCTCTTTCTTTTACCGTCAAAGCGAAAGTTACATCATCTGACATGAACGAATATATTATTTCCCCTGTGGATTTTTCTATATCTACTAGTCGGTCAGCAATACCTTTAAATAAAACGTCATATAATTTGAAGTCACAAGATGATCTCGGTAGTACATCCCAATAGGTGTTGCTACTGCCTTGGTCTATACAGTTGCCAGCACTAAAAGGGCACCAAACTCCAGAGTGTAGTATTATTTTATCTTCATGCAAATTTATGCGAGCATAAAACTCTTGTAATTTTACTCAGAGGGTGCAAACTACGGTGACGTCACTCCATAACCCGTAGCGATCTGCGTAGTATGCTCCATTGCATTTTCCTTGAGAGTTTACAGAACCTGTAAAGGTCACAGCAGCACTAGTTGATCTGTTGACTGCAACACTATTTACGACCAGTAGATCACACTGATATATGCCAGTATTATATATTTTCATGCATTCATCACGATTAATATTATCAATGAAATTGGCTACACCGTTATTCACTATAGAGCTGGGTGAGTGCATGTCGCAATAATTGATGGTTCTTTGGATTGTTACTTTGCATTTCACAACGTGTGTTACAGCGAAGTTATTTAGTTGTAACAATGGTATATAACGTTTGATATATTAACGGTGTCTAAAGGAATATCGCAAGGCTCAACTTCTAGTAGCTGCAGGGTTGTTACATTCACGCGTTGAGCTCCACCATCAAATCCCACTCCGGTGTAAGCTACATGGGCTGTTATCAAGAGTGACAAGCCACGGATCATAATTTTGAAGGCCTGAAATCATACGGTATTGGATAAGTAAAAAAAGAGTAAAAAAAGAAAGGTATTAGTGGGAGGGTGGGTAATACTTGTATGTACAAAACTAGCCCTTACACGGTTATTTATTCATCGCTTGACTCGCTAGAGTCCGTATTAATCTTCTTTTTGTTGGGAGAAAGCATCTTAGATACTCTTAACCTATTCGTATTAACTATTTTATGTTCATTTCCTACTTGTATTTTAACATTATATTTATTTAATATTTCTAGAATTTTATGAGGCCTAGTAAAATAATTTCCAAATTTATCCTTTTTAACCCCTTTTCATAGGTAGACGTATTCGCCAACCCTGAAGAATTTTTCGTTTATATTTTTATCATAATATTCCTTAGACTTAGTTTTTGTTTTAACTAAGTTATCATACGCTAATTTTCTAATATTATTAAGCATAGATACTAAATGAATAATATAATCTTGATACGTAGGCAGATGATCCTCGTTGGTCGATGGTACAGATGATGATAACCTTGCTAGTCTTCCAAACACAACTTCATACGGCTTATGTTTGGTGCTTGATTGTATGCAAGTATTGTTGTTAAAGAAAGCCAGCTCTATCCATTCATCCCAATCATCTTCGCTATCAGCGTATTGCTTGAGATATTCGCCCAATGCATGGTGCGATCTCTCTAGTGATCCGTTTGATTGGGGATGAAAAGCTGTTGTTTTTACCATCTTAATTTTGAAGCGTTTTGCAACAATTTTCATTAAGTTGCTTGAAAAATTTCTCCCTTGATCTGTCACAATCACCTTAGGTGTTTAAAAAATGCAGATAAAACGTCGTATAAATGCGTCGGCTATCGTGGAAGATGTTGCATCTTTTAACGGTACTGCAATGCAAAATTTTGACAGCTCATCTTGCATCGTTAAGATACACTGATTCCTTCTCTAGTTTTAGGTAGGCATTCAACAATATCGAGTGCAACCTTCTCAAATACGGTACCAGGCATGTCTGTTACTTAGCATTGGCTGCTTAGTTTTTAATTTTACTAATGTTTTTAATTGGCATTCTAGACATTACTGAATACGTCGTTGTATATCATCCTTTAGTCCTTCCCAGTAGTACTCTTGGCGTTTGTGGCCGAAAGTTTTTGAGACACCTCTGTGACCTCCAACGAGTGATTTATGGAGCTCGTAAAAAATTTTATCTCTACCTTTATCTTCTACATATTTAACGGAATTTTTACATACTATGATCTTGATATTACTATAAGTAAATGTACCTTTGATCATACTATATATTTATGCCCAATTTATATTACGTATTTTTATACCCTTAGATATGCTTGTGGTACTTAAATTTTTGTCTGTCAAAACAATTAGCAATTTTTTGAATGAATCTTGCATTTAGTTTTTTATTATAATTTGTAATACTTGCTCTTTATCTGTGATAAAGAGAGCTTATTGATATCTTTTATTCGTTAATTTCTTAATTTTAATGCTTCCTAATGCTAATTGTTGGTTAACTGGTATTTTATTAGCTTTAAATAATCTACGCGCACCCTCGTCTAGTGGGGCGCCTGTCGTGTCGATAAAATATATTATATTATCTAATCTATGCTCTAATAAGTCCTTTGTTTCGACGATATTGCTGACACCATATTTAGTGTTGCTTCTTTCGTCTCCAGTGGTAATAGAGTCCTTCCTAGGTAAAAAGCTTATCATTGTTAAGATTAAGATCTTTAGCTTCACCTTCTTCATTCATATTATCGTCAGACGATTCTACATCCATGGGATTGTTTAATTTATTTTTGATTTTTCCTTGCTCTAAACGTTGTTGATCAGTGATTTTTCTTTATTTTTATCACTGTTTTTCGTTTTCCTTGTTCGGCCTCGTTTTTTCTTGATTTTTATTTGTGAATTTTTTTGTTAAGTATCATCTGGTAATTCTGGTGTGATCCTAGCCAAGCCCTTTTTGAGGTGATTTTGGTGATCAATAGCGCGTTTTTTCAAGCGGCTTAGGTTCTGCGGTTTGGGTACCTTCGCTTTCTTCTAAGGGTTTTTCTTCGACATTTTGTAAGGATTTTTGTCTTCTGATTAACACATTTACCTGTTCTGTTACTATCAAATTACGTGATAATGCGTCTGCAGGCAGATTCAATCTACCTGGGCGCTAAATTATTCCGTAATCATATTTGGATAATTCGAATCACCATTTCTACACTCATGTATTAATGTCTGCAGTTTGAAACCATATAAGTGGTTGGTGATCCATGACTATAGTAAACCTTTGGCAGTATATGTATGGGCGAAAAGTTTGCAGAGTGTAAAATCGCTAGTGCTTTCTTCTCATATGTGTCATATCTAAGCTCGGGTCCTCTCAATACGCGAGAAGTATACGTGATGGGTAAATCGTTTCCGATTTTTCCTTGTGACAGAATACCCTCTATAACGTAGCCTAAGGCATCTGTCGTGATAATAAATGGCTGACTCATGTCAGGAAATTGTAAGAGCGATGCTGTATACAATGCTCCCTTTAGCTCCTGAAACACCGTTCCTTGATCATTTGTCCAATGAAAATTTTCATTACCTTGGAGCAATTTGGTCAAGGGTTTAGCCTTTTTAGCAAAATTTTCAATGAAACACCGGTGATATCCTGCAAATTCTAGAAATTGCCTAACATTTTTTATGTTTTTAGGACGAGGGTATAACTTTACTGCTTTAATTTTTTTCAGGTCAGGACTTAGAGCCCTTTTTCGGTTATGAAATGCCCTAAATAATTAACCTCTCGTTGCATCAGTTTGAATTCACTAGGTTCTAGTTTCCAACTTAACTTTTTCAATCTTTTCATTACAAGATCAAAAAGTCGATCCTGTTCGTCGAGTGTTTTTGCATAAATAACAATGTCGTCCATATACAGAAAAGTTCCCTTGCCTAGTAATCCGTTGGGAGTTCGTGACATAGCCGACTGATATTCGATAGCGGCATTTCTTAAGCCAAAAAGCATTCTGACAAATTCATAATGTCCGTTTGGGGTAGAAAATGCTGTTTTATGTATGTCGTCGGGGTGTACTAGAATTTTATGGAAGCCTGATTTGCAATCTATGACTGTGTAATATTTAGAGTTTCCTACTTGATCTAATACATCAGTTATGTTGGGAAGTGGAAAACTCATTGGTATTATTTTTTTTATTTAAGGGCCTGAAATCAAGAGCTACACGCTACTTAGGCTTCCGTCAGAACTTTTTTTTGAAACGATCCAAAGAGCTGTGTTACCGCCGGATCGCGACCGTTGTATACTACCATTTTTAAGCAGTTCATGTACTTGGCGCTCGACTTCGTCTTTTAAAGCATGAGGGAGCCAGTATTTCTTAGTAGTTACAGGAAGATCTTCTATTGTTTGTATGCGATGTGTAGCTATGTTAGTAGCCGTGAGCTCGTCTCCTTCTAAGTAAAATCGAGTTCATTAAAAGTTTTATCCATTAAGTTTATGTATGTTTCCCTTTTACCAAGGCTATAAAATTCGTTGATTATAGCTCCGTTACAGAAAAGGTCTTTAATATCATCGTCTTATAGTTCTGACAGCGATTCTGCTTGTGATTTGCACGTATAAATCTCATTACTCGTTGACTCGTTCGAATCACTATATCTAAGCTCGGATTCTTGTTGGCTTTTTCATTTTACATGTGTGTCTCTTATTGAAAGGGGAATTTTTTCTTCATTCATTGCCATTATTTTATTTGAAAAATTGAGTCTAGACTTAAATTTAGTGAGGAAATCTGAGCCGAGAATCCCTTCGAAAGGTAGGTTGAAGTCGTAATATATTACTTGAACGTCTACATAAATACCTCCTAGATTAATAGTAGTCAAGCCGAGAGTTTCCTCTTGAATTTGCCCAATTCCCATTTTAAGTCTGGTGTTACTTTTGTCTATTTTGCAATCTTTTGAAACTAGCTATTTTTTTACTATGCTGATTTCTGATCCAGTGTCTACTAACAGTTTTTTTTAGATCTATATATGTTAAAGAATCAAAATTCTCCGCGAATCTCATTAATATTTAAGTGACATATAGGAGTTGGATTACACCCAAAATTTCGTTTAAAACCGATAACTCGTCCTGGGAGTTTCAAGAGTTTGTGCTCAAAGTTCAGTTCACACTTCGTATCTTGTAAGAACTTTATTCCCAAAATGCCATCATGCGGTATTGCAAATGATTGTTCAACTACAAGAAAATATATATCTGTACCAAATAATTTCAAGATAATTTTTCCAATGGAGAAAATAGCTTCATTTATAATTCCATGAAATTCTACTGCGTCGATATAGTCTATGTCAATCCCATTAGGATAACCTCCAACTTTGATTAGATTTTCATGAGATCCAGAATCTATCATGAGGCTTACCGGATTTCCACCTAAGTGAAAATTTACGTAAGGTACGTATTCATTTTTATGTATTATACCAAGGGTATTAATTCGTCTGTTCAGCGTCTCTAAAGTTGCACTCATAACCTGAGGGGCCAAATAGTTTCTCTGGTTTTCTTGTCTTTTGTGATCATTATATTGTTTCTTTCTACATTCTTGTATCGTGTGGCCTGTGTTTTTACAATACGCACATACCTTACAGGTAGCGGCAGTCTGACCATTTTTATTGCACAGTTGACAATGCAGCAAATTTTTGGCTTGCATTTGAAGTTGCGTGCAATTTCCAGCTACGTGGCCTGGTGTGTGGCATTAAGCACGGGGCAGAGAGCCCAACCCTCCTGACAAATCTCACCTGAGATCTCATCTGATATCTCATGTGATTTCTCACCTGATATCTCATGTGATTTCTCACCTGAGATCTCAGGTTAGATCTCATGCCAAATTCTCATCTGAGATCTCAGGTGAGATTTCAGAAAGAAAAATAAATAAAAAAATTTTGTGCAACAATTATAATTTATACATCAATAGAATGATTACCTAAAAAATCAACAGTTACAGGAAAAAAAACAACTTCGGCTTATATGGGACACAAACTCGAGCTCCCAGTTTATCAGGCAAGCATCTTACCGCGTGCCCAGAGAGGATGAGATATCAGTCCAAAAATTTACGTCTATATAAAGTATAAGTACCATGTGTAATTGTTTTTCTTATTCACAACTGAATCATCCAATTATAAATGGATATAATTTTCCCCAATCTTAATTCTGATAGTTAACCAACTAGATAATATTCAGGAACATTATTTTCTTCACAAACAATATCATCTCTCTTAAAGTTACTCCTGAGCGGGCTTTATATCCAAGTAAGGCATAAGTTTTTAATAACTATTATAAATGTTTATTTAAATGTAATAATNAAGCAAAAACAAGTTTTTCGGTCCTTGAGCAGCTCATAAAAAAAAAAAAGAAAAAACTAGCTATTGGAATTTGGATACGTTATTTCTAAACATCATAACGAAGACCATTATTCTGAGATATCATGGTTGGCATTTATTTGATGCGAAACCCCCCTATTAATTGGTCTAACAAGGCAGATGCGTACGCTTGGCAGCTAGCTGCGAGATAACGGGTGTAACGGCGTATTACGGAGTAACTGAATACATTTTCATATTTACGTTACTTTTAAAATAAAGCTATATTTTATTTACTCGTGAGTGAGTTGTTTGGAGTAACCTGACATCTTTGCGATACGTATGCAAATAAACCTCTCCAGAGAACGTGTGTGAATAACAATTTAATAATTTAGAAGTGGGATAACGCCGAGAGACTACGCCGAAAGTTAGCGTTGGAAAAAGAGGCGTAAAGGTAGAAGTACTGAAGTGATAGAATTTTTTTTTCTCTCGTAAGCAGTGTGAAAAGATAGAGCAAGATGGCGAAATCTTTGGAGGAGGCATTGGCTGAGATCGCAATGCTGAAAAACCAGCGAGAACGAGAGAAAAGTGCACATCAGCAGGCGATTCAACAGTTAGAAGCTCAGCTAAGTCAACAGTCACTCGATGGGTCACAAAATGCTTCTTATTCAGGAGGGTCACCACAAATATCCCAAGCACTCATGGCGCTGAGTAATGTGATGCAAACGCAAACTCAGGCATTTACAACTCTCACTCAAGCTCAACAAGGTAATTTTGCCGGACATATGCTTTCTGCCGTCGGAGGCCAAGGAATTACTCGCGAATTTTACGGCGGCGAAGGACCCGAGCGAGCACTAGCATGGCTCAATGAAATTGAAAACGCGAAGAGGCTCTACGGGTGGAGTGATGAAATGGCGTATAGCATAGCAAAGTCTCGGTTGCAAGGAGCAGCATTAAAATGGCTCATGACAAAGTCAACGACGGTTATAAATTTTGAAACCTTTAGTGAGAATTTTAAAACGGCATTCACACAGATGCGTTCGAAAAGTGAAAAGCTAAAAATTATTATGTCAAGAGTGCAAGGAAAAGATGAGAATATACAAGTGTATGTGTTAGATAAAATCTGGCTCTGTGAAGGACTTGCATTTTCGGTCGGTGAAATTCGTGATGAAGTGGCATCGGGATTATGGTCTCATGATTTATCGACGTATCTGGCGGGCCAGCGATACGTATCAACAGACCTCATGTTGCAAGATATAACAAGGATGGCAAAAATTTCTGAGGGACGCCGAGAAAGAATCGTTGGTCAGCGCGGCCAGCAACGAGAAATGAAGCGGGGAAATGGAATCGCGCCAGGGACGCCAACGTCTCCGTGGAAAGCCATCACTTCGGGGAATTCGACTACTGCTGCTGAACCAACTACTTCTGCTCAACAACCGAGAGATGGGGGTAAGAGTCAGCACAACGACATAACAGGCAAGAAAGCTCGAGCGTGTTATAACTGCGGTAACAGCGGACATTTTGCGCGCGATTGTATACAACCGAAACGCGAGTTAACCTGTTTTACGTGTAAACGTCAAGGACACGTGTCGTCACGTTGCATGTACAATCAGCCGGGCGGGAAAAAGAACACGTCGGTCGAAATCACTGAGATTAATAGTATTTATTGTCCAGTAAGCGGAAAAGAGTCGGTTAAAAAGTTTATTAGGGAAGTTAAAATAGGTGGAAGTAGATTTGTTGCTCAGATTGATATGGGCGCGGCACCATGCACGATGGCAGAGTCAGCAGCTAAAAGTGGCGGTTTCACTATAATAGGCTCTGAATCGGTGTTGGGGGCGTTCGGAGGCGGAACTGTGAAGTCGCCTGGGGTAATGTGCGCTAATGTCGTTCTCGACAATTTAAAACCGCGAGAGTTAATTTTGCGAGTTGTACCGGATGAGGCGCAAGAATTTGATGTAATGTTAGGCCGGACTTTCACAGAGACGCCAGATCTTAGCTATATTCGTAAAGGCGATGAATTGATTTTTGCTGACGTTGAGTCGAATGTCGTTAAAAATAAATCTGCGAATAAAGCGGTTTCGCTAGAAAAAGTTGTGCTTGAAGCAGGGTCAATAAATTTAATTAATGTTTTAGTTGATTCCCATGAACTTAAAATGCCCGTCGTTAATCTGAGTAATAAGGATGAAATCATGCAAATCGGAGACCGTATATGCGAATCCGTGACGCGAGTAGAGCAACTAGAGCCAGGAGAAGTACGAAAGGAAAAGGTCACGAGTGCAGAAGTTTTTGTTAGTTCTCAGGTCACGACAAATCAAAAAGATGATCTTGTTCGGTTGCTAAATAAATATCGCCACTGTATTGCGAAAAATATATCAGAAATAGGAAAAACGGACAAGATCACAATGGATATTGAATATGATAAAAATACTGAGATTCGCTCAAAACCATATAGGTTAAATGCACGAGACCGGGGCGATTTAGAATGTTTGATAGACGAGTACAAAAGAGCGGGAATCATAACAGAAACAAATTCCGACTGCGCCAGTCCAGCGTTTATTGTTAGGAAAAGTGACGGTTCTCCTCGAATGGTCATAGATTATCGTAAACTCAATAAAGTGACGAAACTTATTCATTATCCAATACCGAATTTCGATGATCTTTTAGAAAAACTTACCGACACAAAGGTTTTCGCTAAACTTGACTTGGCGCAGGGATATTTACAAATGCCACTTTCCGACGAATCAAAAGATGCCACAGCTTTCATAACGGAAACTCAAACGGGGCGTTTCGAGAGAGCCATGTTCGGGTTGTCTAATGCTCCCCGTTATTTTGCTAAGCTGATGGATCGAGTACTTGGAGTGGCAAGACGTCGGAGAATAGCGTTCAATTTTTTTGACGACATTTGTGTCAGTGAAAAATCATGGGATGATTTAATGAAAAATTTGGAAGAAATTTTAATTTTACTTGAGGATGCCGGCTTGACTTTAAATTTGTTTAAATGTCTATTCGGGGAAAGTAAAATCGACTATTTAGGGTACACGATCGGTGAAGGTAAGGTGCAACCCGGCGATCGAAAAATAATTGCTATTGACAAATTTCCAAGGCCAAAAGACAAGCACGAAATACGTAGATTTTTAGGATTAGCCAGCTTTTTTAGGAGATTTGTGCCTGGATTTGCTTGCATTACAAAACCCTTGTCTCAATTACTTAAACAAGACTGTAAATTTAATTGGAGCACGAAACAGGAAAATGCGTTTAACGAAATTAAAGCAAAATTATTGTCAAAACCTGTCTTAAAATTATACAACCCTAGAGCAGCTAAAACGGAACTGCATACAGATGCTTCGTCAGTTGGAATAGGCGCGTTGTTACTTCAGGCTGATCGAGAGGGAGAGCCTTTAAGTCTTGTATATGCGATAAGTCGAAGTACCAGCGATGCCGAAGAAAAATATCATTCAAGTCGACTCGAACTCTTGGCAATTGCATGGGCATTAGAAAGATTGCGCCCTTTTCTAATTGGTATACCATTTGTTGTTGTAACTGATTGCCAGAGTTTAGTTCACATGAATGCGTGGAAAACTTGCAATCCACAAATTGCACGATGGATGAGCGCGATCGCGGAGTACAATTTGGAAATCAAACATCGCCGAGGTGATCAAATGCAGCATGCTGACGCATTATCCCGGGCTCCTTTAATGGTTGATGAAGACAAATTCCCTGAACCCGATATAATTTTAAAAATTGAAACTAGAGAAGAGGAAATATTATTATTTCAGAGGTCTGATGTTGATATGTTAGTGTTAATTAAAATTTTGCAGAAACCCAAAAACGAAAGAAATCGAGATGAATGCGGAAAAGTTAGAGATTATTTGATGCGCGATGGACTATTGTATAAAAAGGTAGAACGTGGAGGACTGAGTCGCGAACTATTTGTTGTTCCTAAAGTTATTAGGAAATCCCTTGTAATTAAATACCACGATTTAAAAAGTCATTTCGGAGTAGAAAAGACAGCAAAACGGATCGAAGAATATTATTATTTTCCTAGACTGTGACGCTATATTCGGAAACACATTAAATGTTGCCTTGAGTGTATTTTAGCAAAGAAAAAGGCAAGTCCAGGCGAAGGAGAACTACACCCAATTCCTCCTGGAAAAAGACCTTTTGATATTGTACACGCTGACCATGTAGGACCTTTTCCTACGACTACGGGTAATAATAAATATATTTTAGGACTTATAGATAATTTGACGCGATTTGTTTTTATAGTTCCGGTCAAAAACGTACTGGCGTCAACGACTGTTAAAAAGTTTGAAGAGTTCGTGAAATTATATGGTGCACCTAGAAAACTAATTACCGATCGTGGAACCAGTTTCACGTCTCATATATTTCAGGAGTTTTGTCTCAAGTACGGGATCAATCATACCTTAAACTCGAGCAGGCATCCTCAAGCGAACGGAATGATAGAACGGCTAAATCAAACTTTAATACCCGCGTTGAGAATTTCTGCTGGGGAAGATGAATTTAGTTGGGACAAGAACGTTAAAAATATCGAGCGTGATATAAATTCGTCGGTGAGCGCTACTACGGGTAAGACGCCCTTTGAAGCCCTATTAGGATATTTGCCGCGTTTCGACGACGGACAGGTGCGAAATCTTACGACGAACTGCGAAACTTATACCTTACCGAATAATGTACAAAATGAGATAAGAGGGAGAATTGAAGCAGAACAAGCGCGATACGATAAAAATCGTCGAATTAATGTAACTTTTAAAATCGGTGATATTGTATACATGCAGCGAAATCCGGTAGCCACGGGCTATTCAACTAAGCTACAACGAGTGTACGGAGGACCTCTTGTCATTGTCGGTGTTGGTCCTAGCGATACTTATCGTGTGAAAAAGTTGAATGAATCTAATGATCGTAATTTTGAAACCACAGCACATGTAAAACAGCTTAAAATATGGACCGGTTTTAATCAAAATGTTTCCGATGAGGAAAGCGATGAAAACACTAGCGAAAATGAGAGTGAGAATAATTGCGAGCGTGTTTCAGGCGATAGCACTCCAGAAATTGAAAACCGAGAGACAGATGGTAATTTCATGAATGATCTTGAGAGTAGTGAAAATGTGCCACTTGTCACTACGGTTGAAAAGACACTAAGTTCTAAGCGCCCACAAACAAATTCTGTAAAATCTAACGAGGTTACTATAAATATGCGACCAGTTAGAGAGAAAAAGAAACCAAGATATCTAAAAGATTTTGTAACTAAATGATTTTATTTAATTTGATTTCAAGGAATGAACGATAATTAAATTTTTTTTTTTTTTCTTCTTTTTCTCTCTATCTTTCCATTTCTTAAGATTGATATGTATGATTCAAAATTCGATTTAGCGAAAGAAGAGATTTAAAAACTTAGATTATATTTTTTTTGTGCATAAAAAAAAATCCAATAATATCCAATAATCATTATTATGTTTAAGTAATAAGAATTAATGTAATAAAAAAAACTAGAGATGTTTGGAGGTCCAAACCTGTAAGGATGGCCGAATGTTATGGAACAATGTATTCAGTGTGCCAAATATATATATATGTGCGTGAGTTGAGTCTGCTGAGCAAGCGCGCGAACGCCGCAAACCTGTCGCCCTGTCGTCTCCCTTACTTTACTTGACTATATACATGTTACGAGAGAGAGCATGTAGAGGCGCTGCGGTACTCGAGTGAGGCAGAACGATCTGGCCCACGGTACAAGGCAGATGCGTACGCTTGGCAGCTAGCTGCGAGATAACGCGTGTAACGGCGTATTACGGAGTAACTGAATACATTTTTATATTTACATTACTTTTAAAATAAAGCTATATTTTATTTACTCGTGAGTGAGTTGTTTGGAGTAACCTGACATCTTTGCGATACGTATGCAAATAAACCTCTCCAGAGAACGTGTGTGAATAACAATTTAACACATGTATAAGAATATGTATGCATATCATCGCCTGAGCTAAAAATACAAAATGACCACATAGTTATAAGTTTGAGAGATGGCCAAATCAATATTTAAATTTAAAAAAAGACTGTTTAACATTTTTAAATAAAAAAGTACATGTTAAATATTGCATGGAAATAGAAAAACATAATATTTTTAGGGGGAACTGGACTACTTAACTTTAAGTTCTAGTGTCCGCGTCTTTACCTTCAGTTGCAGAGTTTGCGCTTTATACCTCATAAATAAGTTATACGTTTTATTGTAAAACACCGAGCAGTTCTTTTACACCTTAAATACTACGGTAACTCATTCTTTTGCACATACCTAGGTTCCATTCTCTGACCCATAACTAAGTTATTATGTTATTTCTCCCATGCGACAATATAATAAAATAACAAATACCTATACGTTGGTTTAAATAATTGATAGATATGCAGTGTTCATTGTCTACCTTCATTTATTAACAAAAAATTATCCCTAGTAGACGTTATTAAGGGTTTTATTTTTAAATCTTAATATTTACTTATTTAAAATTTAAAATTGTTTTCAGTGAGGCCAAATAACGTGCACTACCTTGAGCACTGACACTTAAGGAGGTAAAAAACGTCAATAAAATATTTAAATTATTTAAAATACTTCGTTCTCTTCAACATATATGAGATATTTACAGTGTTTGAATTGCAAAACAGTTTTTTTCCTGAAATATTGTTAAAAATGCAAAAATTAAAATTTCTCTTTCATGTTCATGCACAATATGCCTAAGCGCACGTGTTTACCAAAGCCAAATAACAATAAAGTTCGATTTATTATTTCTANAGGTGATTAGCGCTCGGAAAAACTTTAATACGCAGACAATTTTCTTTGTGGTACCTACAACAAAGATGTACTTACCTATAAAACAGCTATAATAATGTATAAGATTCAGCTATAAATATAGCTATAAATTACAGCTGTAATCTTTTCACAAATTTTGAATAAAAGTTAGTTTAAAATCAGATTTTTTCAACATATTTCGATCAGTAAAGGCGCTATCATCCGTGTGATAACAGTAAAACTCAGGGCCTAGAGTATTTTTAAACAATTTTTAAAAAACTTGAAATTGTATATGATTTCTTGTTTTTTTTTTCTACTTATTCAAAAATACTTCAGGTCCCCAGTTTTACTGTTGTCATACGGATGATACCATCTGTACACATCGATATATGTTGAAAAAATCTGATTTTAAACTAATTTTTATCCATTATTTGTGAAAAATTTACAGCTGTAGTTTATAGCTATATTTATAGCTGAATTTTATACATTATTATAGCTGTTTTATAGGTATTTATAGCTATAATTATAGCTATAAATTATAGGCATATTAATAGCTATAAATTTTTGACTGAGTTGGACATTCATGTGCACTGACTCCTTAAAGATCTGAATTTTTAAGTTTTTTACGCTACTGTTCATACGCAATGAGATTACATGTTATGTTTTATTTCAGTTGCAAAACCTCACACAGTATTGTATGTAATGATAGTTCTTCGTTTTTTGAATTAAAAATACTGCGTAAGGTTTTGTGATCAAAATACAACAGATATATTAAAAGTTCCATGTCCCTTTGGGGTAAAAGTAGCTTATAAAATCGTAAAAAATAGATACTTAAAAATATTTAAAAAAAGCAGCTAACGTTTGGTACGATTGGACACTTTTCCTTGTAAGGTACATAATAAAGACTTCTCGCATGTACTGTAACATTATTTTTTAAACTTTAAACTTGAACTGCATGAGGCATTTTGATGTTATTTAATGTATAACAGTATGAAGAAGCATTTATTTTTCAGAAAACAATTTACATGTGTTATGGAACAATGTATGCAGTGTACCACACATATATATATACATATATCTCTAGGTTCTAGTTTCCAACTTAACTTTTTCAATCTTTTCATTACAAGATCAAAAAGTCGATCCTGTTCGTCGAGTGTTTTTGCATAAATACCAGGTG
>NW_019380845.1:243174-253604 GCF_000648655.2 Copidosoma floridanum
AAAAAAAAAAAAAAAAATCATGATGCACTTAATCGTCATTTAGTGTTGTTTTGTCGGATCATTTTAAAATGAAAAAAAAAAAAATAATAAATAAAACCTCATTAGACAGTATTACTAATCGATAAAAAATACAAAGAAACGTAAAAAAAACTCTTTCCTCAGAGACCTTTTTTTTTATCGTTAAATATCTTTTGAGGACTTATAAATATTTTAATGCGTGGCCCGCAACCTGAAAAAGAAGAACATTCTATCCATTTCAGCATTTGCTTCCGCTGCTGCTTCCCCACTTACTTCTCTCTCGCCACGCATCGTGATCTATCTATGTATACAACTCGCGCATGTAGGTATATAGTGGAGCATGGAGGGAGTAATGGGATTCCAAAAGATCACGTGACTCTTGCGGTATATATAGTCACTTGAGGGAAAAATAACACAGGCCTTATGGGTGCAATTTTGTTTTTATTTTTTTTACATGTTCAACGATAGTATTAAGATAAAAGCCTTTCAATAACATATTTTCGAGGAGATGACATTACCTTAGCCATTTTTTCCCAACTCAATTAGTCTTAAAACTTTCCTTTGAAAGTGCGAAAACGCACATTTAACCTTACCAAAATCCCGCTTTATTTCCTATACACGGTCGGGAACGGCAGAAGTTTGTACAGGTTAAATGTTCGTTTTCGCACTTTCAAAGGAAAGTTTCAAGCTGCAAAAGACTATAATTGAGTTAGAAAAAGATAGTTAAGGTATTGTTACCTCCTTAAAAATACGAAAATAATGATAATAATAATAAGAAATAATATCGAATGATACTAGATGACTTTAATACATATTAATTAATAGAAAACGAGCTATACGAAAACACCCTTATCATTACAATTGTGTTGGATCTTTAGGAGACGATATTTTGATCTATTTGTTTCAGAAGGAACCATCAATGCAAATATAAAACTCTGACTTATTCACCTTTTTGCACACACTTTCCAGCAAAGCCATAAGCTCTCGTGTAAGCTCTAACTCATTCGCATTCTTGCACGAACCCATAAACTCTCACACAAGCTTTGTCTCATGCAAGTACAACCTTCCCAAAGTCATAAGCCCTCATGCGAGCTCTGACTCGCTCGCATTTCTGCACGTACTTTCCTAGAAGCGCTCATGCAAACTTTGACTCAGTCACATTCCTTCACGTTCCTTTCAAGAAGCCGCAAAAGCCTCGCACAAGCCCTGACGCATTCACATTCCCCTCGCTATACCCGCACCCTTAGAATTTTTATATAGGTTGACTCAGCATCGCACCCAGCCTATCTAAGTCAACAAGGTGCGGCCCGGAAAAGCAGCGACAGCGTAATTAAGTGTAACGGGGCATCTGTCCTTGTTGCCAAAGCCACGTTAGTGGCTACTTCTTCGTCCTAAATCCTACAGTTGATTCAATCTCATGTAGAACTCAACCAACAACATAACTGCCAAAGACAGATGCCCCGTTACGTAGCGAATTCTGCTGTCACATATCACGCCCCCTTTTCTCCTCTATTCTTATACCTCTATGGGATGGACACTAGGAGGCAGAGAGATAGTCGAACTTTAAGGCCAGACTGCTGTACAGCTTGCGACGCTCAGTTTGGCGCTCCCCTACAAACCAAAAGGCACGTACGCCTCTGTATACGTTCTACGCTTAGCCAGGGTAGTCTCAAAGTCAAAAACGATTTCCTAGGCCCAGGTTCATAACCTAGACATCGTCTCAACGAGATCTTGAAGAAGAGCTTCCCATCAAGGGACCCAAGAACAGCCGAATACCAGGAGCTCACAAGCACCCAGAGACCAACTTCGAGAACAGTAGAGACCTTCCTGACCGTGGCCTTCCTGAGCACTTTTGTGCCTCACAGGGTAACGAACCTGCCCGAACAACTCCATCCGTTGTACGAAGAACGCCACCAACAACTTCGTGCTCTACGCCCAAGGACCAGGTCATAACAACCTATCACCTATCACCAGCGTTGGGTTAGGCGGATTCAATATCGGAACTTTTTCCCTAGATCGTATATGTAGCTATACGATCCAGGGAGAATGTTCCGTCGAGCAGACAGCACAGCAGTGAAGGGGCATTGCCAAAGATACGCGGAAATTAAAAATTGTAATATTAATAACACAAGTGCCTATCACCCAATGACTCGGGGCGCTAACTGGCCTCTCTATTAAATAATAAAGTATTAATTATTAACACAAGCGCCTATCACCCGATGACCCGGGGTGCTTACTGGCCTCTCTATTAAATAATAAAGTATTAATTTGTTGGAATAAGAGTTTATACATAGCGCCATCTGTACACGAATATATGTACTATGCATACGCGAGCCCCGATGCTGCGATCAACGGGGTGTGACCAACATGCGGCATCAGGACAGTTCAGTTGATCGCTAGCCTCTAGCCAGTAAGACTTACTTGTAACAACAACAGCTTGTAAAGACGGTATAACGACAGTTTCATCGAAATAATATTAATTCTGATTTCTCTACGAAGTGTTTAGTGCTTTTCCCTTCTTGTTAAACATCCTGGCTTTTTCCCGAATCCTGAGAGCCTCGCGCAGTGGACTTAAACGTCAACAGGTTATGGGCCCAGGTACGCTTCCACTGCGCGGGGTTTTCTTCGTGATAAGGGACTTGCGCCGGAATTGACGCGTTTTTCTTTTCCATCTAGCAACTACTAAAATGAGTGAGAGTGAAGAAATCAGCGGGCCTCCCGAGATCGGGGTCGAGGTAGAGGTGCCAGCGAATGACGGCGAGACGTCGGCCAACGACAGCGAGGTGGCACCACCTGGGTTAGAAGGTGCGGCGGAAGGCGTAGAGGAGGCACGAGCTGTGTCACCGCTCGAAGAGGAGACGAGGATGCAAGGACAGGAGGAAAGAGGCAGGACTATGAAGGACGCAGCATGCCAAGGTAATAGTGAGTCCTGTGTTGTAATTGTGTTAAGGGGCAGTCATTTTTCGTGCTTAAAATTCGTTGCCTTTTGGCTGGGCCTAGCCCCGGAAGAGGAGGTGAGCGAGCGCACGGACGGATTGGCGGCGCTGTCCGTGGTTGCTGTCTCGGGCGGCCGAGGCGCCGGGTTGGGACCGGGGACGGACGCCTAGCCACACCTGTGTGCCAGAACGCCGTCACCGCAGCGCAATCATGGCGGTCGGCTCGTTTCTTTCGTCTTTGTAGTCCCGTAGTGCGCGCGCATGTGTTGTGTTCACATATGTGTGAGCATGTACGAGCAGCTCATGCGCTATCTTTTCCTCCTTTAATTATATCCCGACGTGCCGGACTGTATGTGTTCTACGGTTGCCGTGTGCGCGGGGAAGGGGCGGCCCAACCTGCCTGCTGTTCGCGCGCAAAGTGGTCACGTGTGCTGTGTGCGTGAACAACTGTGTCTCGTTGTTTACGCACGCTCGTACATTTCCATTTGTATCCCTTCTTGGAACTAAACAGGTAAACTTACGTAATGACGGCTTTATTTAAGATGAGGATGTGATCGACGCGTATATGCGACTTTTCCAACTTGGTGCGGATATTTGCGGAGAAGATCTCGTAAGAGATTTATCTGTGAGATTAGAAGACGGATTAATTATATTTGCGAATAAGAAAGAATCGATCGCAGCTATCTCAAAGGGTAACTTTAAGCCCTCAGAGTCTGAAAAAATATCACAAACAATTAGAAACTCTGGCGGCGTTATATCCCTGTCTGCAAAAAGGACTGAAAATTCGCAAGTCCCAAAATTTTTGGACGTGTTTGATTTCTCGCCCGGGTATTCAAAGAAAGCACTGTTTAAAACGACTGAACTGCAAAAGACTGAACTTCTGACTGATAAAAGGACGGACGATGAGAGTGTTGACGAAATGCATTTCGGTAATTATCGTGACAGAGTTCCAAAAGAGAAATCAGCGAGTTCAACTATCTCGGGAAAGCCGAAAATAATAGTTAGAAGGAGTGCGGCCACGGAAGAAAGGGAGAGCCTGAGACGTCGGATAGGCTGGCTTGAAGAACGGCAGAGGGCGGAGTACCAGAGTGCTGTACAGACCACGACCGAGGCCGCCGCCCGTATTCGCTCCGTGCATGACACGCAGCGCCGCCCTCGGTGTCAGAATCGCGCAATACCGTACCCCCGTATGATTAAATCGTAACACTGTCGCTTATAGGAGAAAGTATTATTTATTGAATATACTGCTATCGCGTAAACATCAGCACCCTAAAAAATGGATATGATTATCCAAACAGGCTTTAAAAGTATAAGTTGCAACATAGTTTTTAATAATGAAACGCTGAAAAAAGCTAAAAAGTTAGTAGAGAGTGGGCACGTTGCCTACGTACAGGAATATGTAAATAAAGGAGTCGGTCATTTGATCAATTGCTATGTTGTGAGACAAACATCTCTCAGCTTAAATCCATACAAAGTAGAATTATCTGTAAGTACATTATTGCCTATGCTTGACAAATGTAGGTTATGGTAACATATACATAAAAGTGTAATTTATTTATCAGATTAACGAAGACCGCTGTATCTCCGACGTATGGGGTCTACTTGGGAATTTATACAGCACCACCCCCTGCTTTTCTTTCTTGTTGCAATTAACAACGCAGCACTGTCTCGTTCGCATTTCGTTACTTTGTAAACGTAAACACTGATTCAGATTATACAGCTAGCTGCAGCCTATGTCGACTGCTTGGAGTTCTTGCTCTCACGTATACAACATTACAGATAAGTATGTGTGTTGTGTACTATATGACAGATGATATTTAATAACCCATTATTTAAAATTTCGGGCGATTTGAAGTGCCTAGCAAAATTATTTATCCGTATTATAGACCCGGTTTGGCTAAATAACATTTTTTTCCGCCTTCGATTTCTCAACTAATTACTTTAAATGAAATAATATCTTTTCTCATATAAAACAACGCTTACTGTAAGATTCATGGGGGTACGGGTTCGCCAACTTTGCTCACCTACAGCGCTGCAGTCGTTTTTTTTATCCCCTCCAACCTGATGCACGGAGCGAATAAGGGCCTTGGAAGAGGCAGTGGCGACAATGTCGAGGTTGTCCGAACGACTGGAAAACTTTATGACAGCTCAAGAGGTAGGTCAATCAAATTCTGGAGTAGACGCGTTAAACTCTACTGCAATACCTTCATCAAATCAAAATCGTAACACAAAATTGATCCATTCTCGGAAAGAACCCTAAATCGAACACTGCATGACAGAACGACTGATCTTGATGGGAGTGAAAGGTTTCAACTCGAACTGTTAAATAAGGACTCACCTTCCCGTTACGATTATAAATTAACTCCTAAAACAAAGATAGAATTGTTTCTCGATAAATTATTTTCAGAATTAAAGATTAAAAAACTATTGTACATCTTGGATGATACCGTTGAGTTTCCCGCATTTCTGTCTGCCAAAGAATTAGATGATCACAAAGAAAGGGTACGACATGTTATAATCAATCACATTGATGACTTTTACCATCTAAAGACTGCTCATTAATCCAATTCCAAAGAACTGCTAGATAAGTTGAAAAAAATCGAAAGAAACGAGTCAAACCTATCGTCAAATGAAATCAGACGAAAACTGTATACTTTTCGGCATTTCCCCAATAAAATGACAGGGTCCGATTTCGTTGATAAATTTGAAGAGCTCCTTAGAAGCTACGAAAATTTACAAGGAAAACAACCCTTGTCCAAAGAAGAAATACGTGACGCATCCTATAACGCCGTCGTTAATAACGTATCGCAGATTAAAACCCTCAACGCTATGATTGAAGATGCGCAAGGAAAAAGGATGACTTATGACCGGTTGAAATCTTTCTTTTTAAAGACAGAGTCGAGACGACAGAGGACCGGAGCTGCTGGGGGAACTGCTCCTGCAACAGCGCTACGGGTATACCAGCCCAACTCAACCCACGATAATGCCCGGTGTTATCGGTGCGATTATTACGGGCACCACTCCTATAACTGCCCGGTCGACGCAGGAATGAGAAAATGCTACTCCTGCGGAAGGCTTCAACGCAACCTCATGGAGCATAAGAAAAATTGCCGGGTTGCCAAATCAGGTGAGAAGAAAAATTTAAATTGGGATTTCAAAAGACGGGAAAACAAAGACGGACAAGGATCAAAAAACTCGACAAATAAAAGGGGAAAAAGGGAGCATGATAGTGAAAATAACAACCAAAATAAAAGACAGAAAAAGGACAGTGACAAAACTAGTAAAAATGAAAGTAAAACAAAAGGACAAGGTGGAAACACAAATGACAAGAAAGGTAAGACTGTTTTTAAGCAAAACGACATTACCTCTTCGCTGTCTTCAAGCTCTGCAAATAAGTTAAAGACCGACAACTACAATCTAGTTGAATTCATCGCCGACTCAGGAGCGACCGACCACTTGGTCAACTTTCAGCTAGTATTTAAGAGCTTAAATTATAATAAGACAGGCAAACATAGTGTGCGAATAGTAATCCTCTGGCAGACTTGAAAACGGAGGGAGAAGGCACCATCGTCGGTAAAAATAATAACCATGATCAGACACTAAATAATGTGATCTGCTCTGAATCCTTGTCGGAAAACTTACTTTCTTTGAGAAAATTTGTGGATTCAGGCCTGGCCATATACCTCGATAATAACAAAATTGATATATTTGACCCGAATTCGAACGAGTCATTTATCACAGGAGTCTATCGACAGCCATACTGGCTTGTTGAGTTAAATGTTCACAATAAAGATAAAAACAAATTTGACAGGAAATTTGCATATCTAGTGACGAATGGCTCGGGTGAACCTCGGTATAATACACGAAGCAAAGCTATAACAAAAGACAGTAAACAAGACAGAGACTTAAGTAAAAATGTCGAGCAAGAGGAAGCTATTGGAAATCCGTTGGCACTACATCCCATAGAATCTTGCCTTGATAACTCAGTCAATGACCGTAAGCTTCTGAATCCTAATAAAATAAGCGTGGACAATACACCCATTAATGACAGCTATAGAACTCTTGAAAAAACAAGCCTCATGGACGTGGCCATCCTATGGCACGTGAGATTGGGGCATGCTTCCCTCGCTTACCTAAAGGCATTTCAGAAGAAATTTCCGAATTGCAAAGATCTGAAAAAAGTCATATTTGATGACAGTATAGCTAATTGTGATGTATGCTCCAAGGCAAAATTCAACAAACTTCCGGCTAAGACAGTTAGAGTGAGATCCACCGCTCCCCTCCAAATTATTCATTCGGATACCATGGGTCCCATAAGTCCAACTTCATACCCTAAACGCTACAAGTTTGTGTCAGTGTTTGTGGATGATTATTCAAGAATGGCCATGGCATATCCAATGAAAGCTAAAAGTGATACAGGGATTTGCTTGGAAAATTTTGTCCGGAGCGCCAGAAACATCTTGGGGTATGACGCCAAGTTCTGCTATCTTAGGTCTGACCAAGGTACGGAATTCACTGGTGGCCATACCCGAGAGGTCTTAAAGGAACTGGGGGCCGAACTGCAGCTAGCCAGCCCGGATACACCGGAGCACAACGGGACGGCAGAACGATTCAACCAAACAATCGCAAAGAAGACAAGAGTCTACATGTTCGACTCCGGTCTCCCAGAGAACATGTGGGACTTGGCTCTGAGTGCAGCAGTTTATGCTTACAACCGAACACCTCACAGGTCGAATGGAATGGAAATTCCGTTGGTAAAATTTGCACCGCATAAGGATCTCAATATCGAACAACTGAAACGGTTTGGGTGCTTGGGATACATGAAGATTCAAAGAAATTCCGGCCCGAAGTTCAGTCCGTTAGCTCAACGAATTGTTCTAGTGGGATACACAGCCGCAGGGTTTATCCTGATGAAACCTGAAGACGGAAAATTTTATGAAAGCAAAGATGTGAGATTCAATGAACGACTGGTATACAAAGACAGATACCTGAAAAACGATATAGTGAATTGGGAATTAGTTACAAGGACAGTTGATAACGACAGCTGGCTCCTGAAGTTCGACGAAGAGACGGAAGAGAGCACAAAAACGAAGGGAGAAATCGTCAAACGAAAGAGAGGACGACCGCCGAAAACATCTGGTTCAGGAAATACGGAAGAGCTATTACCAGTGAAACGACAGAAGCTAATACATGACACTAGTTTCACAGGACTGCAGGTCCCCCATGATTCAAATAATCAAATCAGATTTGGACAGGAAAATTTTAACGAAGAAGACTGCTCTGTGGATCAAAATCAGGATGAAGTATATCATGCACTGTTAGCAGAAATTTACAAAGATCCAACCAACTACCAAGATGCTCTGAAGAGCAAAAACAACGCAGAATGGCGGAAAGCTATAGAAGAAGAACTGAAGTCGATGAACGACAACCTTGTTTGGAAAATTGTAAATAAACCAATGAGTGATAGCAAAGGCAGAAAACCAAATATAATTGACTCCCGGTGGGTTCTGAAAAGGAAAGAAGACAACTCTGGAAACATAAAATATACAGCCAGATTAGTGATCCGTGGATTTAAAGACAGAAACCAATATGATCTGTTGGAAACTTATGCTCCAGTCTCAAGACTAGCAGTAATTCGAGTCTTACTGGCTGTCATAAACAAATATAACTTGGAAACACGACAGCTTGATGTGAAGACTGCCTTCTTGAATGGTACACTGAATGACGATATATACATGGAAATACCAGATGGTGTTCCGTGTGCTCAAGAGTTAAGAAAAACCAAAGTTTGCAAGTTGGAAAGATCCCTGTACGGTCTTAAAATTAGTCCCAAACGCTGGTATGAGAGGTTTTCAGAGACTGCCACAAAAATAGGACTCCAGGAACACCCAAGTGAGCCCTGTCTTTTCATATGGAGATGTGAGGACAAATTTTTATTTTTGATTCTGTATGTGGATGACATGCTGATGGCAAGCAACGATGTCAATAAACTTACAGAAGTGAGTGATAAGCTTAAACTTTAATTAAAACCGAATTCAAAATGACAGATCTGGGGGAAGCAAATAATTTCCTGGGAATACAAATCAACAGAGACAGACGAAATCAAACCATTCGTTTAACCCAGGACAAATATACGAACAAAATACTGCAGAGGTTTGGTTTCGACAATGCACGACAGTGCAAAACACCTATGGTGACGAGACAAGTCATAAATCTGCAACGAAGAGACAGAGAAGAATCTGGAAACGAAGAAGAGCAAAGTGTGGATAAGCCAGAAGATTTCCCATATCGGGAAGCAGTCGGCAGTTTGCTGTACTTGGCAAACACTGTTCGACCTGATATATCTTACGCAGTGAACGTATTAAGTAGACATCAGATCAATCCCACAGAAGAAGACAGGCAAATGGTCAAGAGAGTTTTCCGTTACCTCAATGGTACTAGAAAGAAAAGACTGACTTTTAAAGGAAGCACAGAAATCATAACAGCTTACTCGGACGCAAGTTTCGCAGATTGCAAGGATTCGCATACGACGAGTGGATACGTCATAAAATTATTTGGCGACTCTGAATCTTGGAGAACGCATAAACAAACTTAGGTTTCGTTATCAACCTGCCAAGCTGAATATATAGCTATGAGTGAGGCATGTCAAGAACTCATGGCTCTAAGAAACACTTTCACAGCTGTGCTAAATATCACACTTTATCCTATGACTGTGTGGTGTGACAATAAAGCAGCCGAAGCCAGCGACAAGTCCTATGGAGGAACTAAACTTAGACACATGTCATCAGTGCGAGAACATTATGTGAAAGAATGTGCTAAATATGGGTTCGTAGAAATCAAGTGGATTGCCTCTAAAAAACAGATTGCCGACATTTTTACTGAAGCTTTACCAATTGAATTGCATGAGAGAATGACTGCAAAATTACTAAATAACTGTTAGAACTACACGACAGTGAATTTCGTTTAAGGTGGTTCAACGCCTAGTGCCGTATCAAAATGGGGAGACTAAAAATTAATCATTATTTTCTTTAAAATATGGTATAAAATTGTCGTAGAGACTGTTGTTAGCCATATTCTACATTTTATCTGTTACTTTAGTGAGTTAATATAAAAAAACAAAAAAGTTTTATGGTGCCCTAATTGATAAACTGTTACGGTACGCTCCTAAGTTCAAGAGTAGTTATACCTATATATATGTACTCCGCAGAATGCAGACAGCTGAGAGCTGACTTACACTCGCAACTGTATACTTAGTCTCCGATTATTTAAAGATTTTGTTCAATAACAAGACACTTTTCTCATGTTATCCAAAACTGCGTAATAATATATACAAGATAGTATAATTTTTACACCTTACGGGTTATTTATACAAGTGCAGCAGTAGGTTGTATATCGCGTAAGCTTGCATTTCCTATCTAACCCGTCTTAAAACTACGATTTTGTAAGCATGATTTCTTACAATTTTCATCGTCAACC
>NW_019380845.1:277462-287796 GCF_000648655.2 Copidosoma floridanum
TTTTGTTTTTTTAAATTTATTATTTAGAAAAAAAAATTTTTTTTAAGAAGCAACAGACTTCTTTCAGACTAAGCGACTTCCGTTTTATGGAAATCTGTCGTTTTTAAAATTTCAGCCCCCCAAGCACGCGACATAAAGAACTTCGTTTTAGAAAATAATTAAATAAATAATTTATCGTTAGTTGGTTGTATTATCAGTGAATGCATATGAAAATGAAAAATAAGTTATGAACTACACGATAAATACAAGAAACCGAATTTCTATAATCGGCAGCGCTCGTAGCATAATGGGTAAGGAACTCGACTCGTGTGCAGCAGGTCGAGAGTTTAAACTTCTTGATTGGAAAGGTTTTTTTTTTTTTTTTATTTTCTAAGAATTGTAAAAGAAAAAAATTCAAAGTTCAAATAAAAATTATTGTGGGAAAATAAAATTAAAATTCGTTTAAAAATTGATTGCTTCGGAGTATGAAGGGGAATGGTGAGCTAAGGTGTGCAAGAGAGTAGCGCAGCACGGTTAGAAGATATAGGGTGGGGTGAGGAGAAGTGTGTAGGGGACTGACGGTGAGGGAGACGGGATAAGAGGGGAAACTTAGGAGGAAGAGACTTCCGGTAAGCCACTTCCGTTTCATCAAATCTGTCGTTTTTAAAATTCCAGCCCCCCGAGTACTCGACATAAAGAACTTCGTTCTAAAATTGACTGCCCGTTCTTGTACGGCGCTGAAGCACAAGTAGAAAGAGACACAACATCGAACGTGCCTATCTGTCTCGCACGTTGCCAACGGTGGGAGGAGGGGGTCAGCAAACCAAAGCCAGCCGATGCAACCTCCCCACTCCCCACCGTTGGCAACGTGTGATAGAGACAGATATACACGTTCGATATTGTGTCTCTTTCTACTAGTGCTTCAGCGTCGTACACAAGAACGAGCAGTCTATTTTTTATATGTCTATGCTAAGTAAGACACTTCATAATAAAATAAATCAAATCGGATTTTTACATAATGAATCATTAATCACATTACTATGGAAGCTGAAAAACTTGTAAAAAATGTTTTTTAATTAAAAGCCAATATAGAAACTAAAAATGTCTGCTTGTTTATTGCAAAAAGCTTTTCAGCAATTGAATATTTACAAGAAAGGTAACGTATAGTCTTATTAAAACGGACGGTTTAACTCGTATTGTCTCTCGGTAAACATGACTTTCGGAAAAATAAAAAAATGTAATTTCGCACTCAAAAATTATTAACTGTGTGTTTCAGACATTATTTTGGCACATTACGTGACGTACACCACCAGGTCGAGAATAGTGAACAGGATCGCTAACATAGTGGAAGTGAATGAAAAATCTCTGGCCAATGTGGTTAAAGAACATGCATTGTGTGGTTCGAGGTTCATTGGACTTAAGTATCAGGTGCCTAAGAGCGAGCTCCCTCTGATAAAAATTATGGAGCTACCTCTGAAGCCGAGCCTTGTGATTGATAGTCCAATCAAGAGTATAATTGAAAAGATTGACATTGTAACTAAGAAAATCGTTGAGGTACCTATGATTATAAATGTCATTGAGAAGCAAGCTGAAAGAATGATAGTCATCAGGAGGAAAAAAATAAAAAAGCACAAGAGACGAAAGTGGCTGAAGAAGTTTAAATTTGTTATCAGGAAAAGAGAGCAGAGAAAGAAGAATTTAAAAGAGAAAGAATATCAGGTCGACCTGCAAGACATTATTGCAAAAGCTGAAGAGTTCAATGCTGAACAGTATGTTGCAGAACGCCTGACTTCCTTAACTAAAAAACGTATTCCTTACAAGTGGAGGGGCGAATTGCTGCCAGAGGATATGATAAGGCAATTTATGAACGAACAAGAAAAAAGAAAAGCATACAAACTTAGACTACGCACTTATAGGCTGAGACTTGACAATTGAAATGTATGAAATCGATTTTGCATGAATTTTTTATGGTACTTCAATAATAAACATCGTAGACTTACATTTTCTTTTATTTAATGCATTAGATTTTCAAGTAAGTGAGAGTGGTCTCAGAGTTATAAATAATTCTAAATATTTATACATAACAGAAATTGGTAATATAAAATTTTACATGTGTATATTTATCACAGCTTTCTGAAGTTGTTCTTTCAGCTAATATATCCTGCATTCGTCTTGGGTGAAAATTATTAATTACAAAATCCAAACTTAATTCAAAGTTGTATAACTTAATCTTTTTCAATTTAATATTACATAAAATATGTGATAGTCATATGCAATCAATCAGAAGATAAACAGTACTTTCCAAATGTATACGCTGATTACGTTTTTTTTTAATTTTAGATTGTTAGATTCGTATATCATAAATATATTATATTGAAAGTACAAATTAATTGCCGTGAAAACTATAAATAGGATTTGATGAACTGCAGAGAAAAAAGGTTTTTCCTAAGTTGAAAACAGTTTTTCATGTCAAAGTATTACTTAACTAAGTATTACACAGATGAAAATTACATTATATAGTTAAAAACAAACACATAATAATGACAAGTCTTTCATTTTAATCTGTGTCCAATATTAGTCAGACAAAAATTTATAGCTATAGTTACCCTCATAAATCATAGCTATAAATATAGCTATGAATCACAGCCGTAAATATTGCTCAAATTTTAAACAATAGTCGGTTCAAAATCTAATTTTTTTTTAAAGTTTATGAATTAATGGGGACGTTGTCATTTGTATAATGGCATAAAAACTAAAAGCCTAAAGTATTTTCAAATCGGTAGGAAGAACCAAAAATCATAAGCAGTTTAGTTGTTTCCAAATAGGTTGTTATCATACCGACAATATTACCTGTTTTGATCGATGTATCTTTAAATTCAGATTTGAAACCAACCGTTACTAAATATTTATAACTTTCTAAACAAAAGTTACCGTAGGTACAAGTTTCGATAATGAACAGTTTTTAAGAAAATAATTATTATGTCGCCGATTTCGGAAAAGGCGCAGTTCAGTACAGCCAATGAATAAAGCTCGTTCACTGTACGTATAACCCTTTCTGATCACATCTCTGCAGAGATATGATTGGAATGGGTTATGTCGAGTGCATCTGTTAGGAATATGGTTAGGAATCAATTCCGTTTCCAGCATTTCCACAATGTAGGGATGAGTGCCCGAGGGGCAAGATGCAAGATCCGGTTGTCCGGGTCGATTTGGCAGTCCCACTTCTGCCGTTAGCGTGTCTCTTCGAGGAAGGGAGGTTGAGAGAAAAGTCCTGTTTAATATAACAGAAAGAACTTTTTATTTGGGCGTACAGTGTGGTGTCTACTAAGGCACCGGAGATCAATCTATAGGCAGAGAGCCAAAACGCAACTGACTTGCGGCGCAGCGCAAGACGCCAGACCGGGACGAGAGAGAGAGGGGATAGCCCCTACACACTCCCCCCCAAGACACGTAGTTAATACAAATGAAAATTTCGTAGGTATTTTGACGAAGACGTAAGCTTAGTGAAATAACATGTTTATGGCACACGTCAAAAAAACAGGCAAATCTGATTTTTGTTGATGGTTGAAAAGCGCCACAAATACGATAAGGAATGTAAGTTTAATTCACATTTATAGGAAAAAATATTGCATATGAACCGCTTAAAAAAATTGGTGTACTTAGAACCTAGACATTGAATAATTGGTATAAAATTATTAGTTTGTAAGCATCGATCAGCGTCACCGGTTACAGTGTCGGGTACGGAAAGCATAAGGCTTAGTGACTACAGAATAAGTGGCGTGAGTTAACGTTGAAAGTTAATACTAACATCACAATCGCAGTATCTTAGGACTAACAAGGACTAAGTTAACTTGTAGCTTAATCATAATCAGGTACCGTTGGGAGATTTACAAACTACTTTAGACTATTAACAAGAAAAAATGAGTTCTTTAGTGCCGTTTTGATTGGTATTCTTCTTAGGTTGATAAGTTTTTAAAATCGGAATGGGCCCTGGAGGCTGGATATATAAGGAACTAACAGATCGAGTCTTGGAGAGGCTGAATCATCCGGCAGAAAATGAGCTGGTTTGAGCAACTCGGTTGAAACGACTTTAGGTACTCCGTTAACATCGATCTTGAAATCAAGATCGGAAACGCGCTCAATCACCTTGTGTAGACCAGTGTAAGCACGTTCGAGCGATTTGTGAGCCGGAGTTCGACGGAAGACATGTAACAAGAGTGCAGATCTTTGAAGAAGAAGGGACGAGGTTTGTGGTGGTGAGCCACAGGAACTGGTCTCAGTTCACATATGTGCTCTCTATAGCCCTCAATAAATATGAGGATCGGCGAAGAAATTATCCGGGATGAAAAATTCGTCTGGAATGCGGAGAGTAGTTCCGAGCAGGAATTCAGCTGGTGAAGCGCCAGTGTCATTCCGAACAGCAGTCCGAAGGCCCAGGAGGACTGTGGACGGTGATTTGACCCAGTTAGCATCGTTGTGACACATCAAGGCAGCTTTGAAGCTTCGGTGCCAGCGCTCAACCAGACCATTAGCAGCCGGATGGGAGGCTGCTGTTCTCTTTCTCTGACATCCGATGAAAGAAAGATAAGCGTTGAGAATCTTTGACTCAAATTGCAAGCCCTGGTCCGTAGTCAGGTATCTGGGAGCACCAAAGCGAGCAACCCAATGGTCCTGAAAAGCTCGAAGAACAGTGGAAGCTTCGATGTTTTTAAAAGGAATAGCTTCTGGCCAACAAGAAAAACGATCAACTATTGTAAGAAGATAGGAGTAACCTTCACAGGTTTTCTCTTGCGCAAGCGCTGTAAGCACGCGCCTCTGTGCACTTATTTTGCACATCTAATGCTCTTGCAAGTGCACTAAAATGAAAAAATTAATGCAAGCAACTTTATGCAAGGCTGACGCACTTCTTGCGCAAGTGTCGTGCGTACGCGCCCTTTTGCACTTCTTGTGCACGTTTGATGCACTTGTGAGTGCGTTAAAGTAAAAAAATTATTGTAAGTAACTTTATGCAAGTTTTATGCACTTCTTGTGCAAGCATATCGTGCACATGCATCTCTGTGCACTTCTTGTGTACGTTTGATGCACTTACAAATGCATTAAAGTACAATAAATTAATACAAGCATCCAAACACACGTCTGACGTACTTCTTGCGCAAGCGTTGTGTCAACGTGCCTCTGTGCACTTCTTGTTCACGTCTGATGCTTTTGCGAGTGCACTAAAATGAAAAAATTAATTCAAGCAACTTTATGCAAGTCTGACGCACCTCTTGCGCAAGTGTCGTGCACATGCATCTCTGTGCACTTCTTGTGCACGTCTGATGCACTTGCGCGTGCGTTAAAGTGAAAAAATTAATGCAAGTTACTTTATGCAAGTCTTGTGCACTTCTTTTACAAGCATCTTGCGCCCGAATCTTGCAGCAGATTGATGTAAATCTGCAGAAGCAGACCAAACATCGTCTTATGCAATTTACTTATGCATGTTTGTGCTACCAAGGGAAGTTGAACTCTGTCTTAACCTTCGCCTCAGGCGTCTGTTTCCTTGGAAATTTCGTACGGCAGATGATCCGAGCCCAATTCTTGGCGCTGACTTCCTGAATTTCTTCGGTCTCATTATAGACGTACGCAGACGTAGGATCATCGATCCGTATCCGTAGAGTGGAATTTGAAATTTTGGTTAGACATGGCACTTGTAGGTACTCCAAAAGTCCTTGGGCCAGCCCTATTCACATGTTGAGGAAGTCAGATGGCACTTGGCGTATTTATGGCGATTATCGTCGTCTCAATGCCTGCACGGTCCCTGACAAGTTTCCGATACCTTATCTGCATGATTACTCTATGCTCCTATCAGGTAAAAAAGTTTTCTCCAAACTTAACTTACTCAAAGCCTATCCCAATCAAAAACTTCAATGCTAAATCAATGCTGAATCAACATTGATTTCAGTGATAAATCAACGCTGAACCAACGTTGAATAACGTTGATTCCATGAATGACGGAACACTAAAATCAGTCATAATTTACATTGTTGATTCAGCATTGACTCAGCATTGAAGTTTTTGATAGGGTACTACCAAATTTCAGTAGCACCAGCAGAATATATGTTCTTAAAACTGCTGTGACAACGCCGTTTGGTCTTTTTGAGTGTGTAGTCATGCCTTTTGGCCTCAGGAATGCATCTCAATCATTTCAGAGATATATCTCCCACGCCATTGGAGATCTCGAGTTTATTTTTGTCTATTTAAACGACATTTTAATTTTTTCATCTTCTATTGAGTAGCACGAGAAGCATCTGCGTATAGTGCTTGACCGTTTAAAGCAACACGGTCTTCGGTTAAATATTTCCAAATGTGAATTTGGTACGGCAGATCTTTTCTTTCTTGGTCATCTAATTGATCAAAATGGCTTTAGACAAAGTCTCGAGAAAGTTCAAGTGGTCTCGGACTTTCAGCCTGTAACTGTGGCTCAATTGCGTAGATTCTTAGGCCTGGTTAATTTTTATCGTCGAAGCCTTCCTCACGCTGCTTCTGTACAAGCTCCACCAGAGATGAGTAGAGACATTGCTAACGCCAATGCTACGGCGTGAGACGTGAGACAACTTTTTTCCGCTGATCGAGGCGACCCGCCGCGGCCAGCCGTCGAACCAAGGCGCACATTTTTCGAGAGTGCGAGACTCGTATCGAAGAGCGTACGCCTACAAGAAGAGAAGTGGATTCGCGTGGAAATGAGCATATAGGCGTACATTTTGGCGACACGTAGAAGGGGAATACCGAATGTGTGCCTACGAGGAGAGGAGTGGAAAGGTTGACCATAGCTATATATCTGAGCGCACAGCCAAAGCAAGCGACGACATGAGTTTTTCTCTTTTGACTGCAACCGAGTATATGCTATATATATTTAACTTACTCTTGCTCTCTCGCTCTTGCTTGAATGTTATCCATCAATCTTACATTAGATTAAATCGTGAAACTAAATGCTCATAATTATATGCACAAAATTTGATATCAAAAATTTTTGTTTTTTCCGTACGTTAATACTTAATTTGAAATCTAGTATCATTTTAAAAAATGTTCAGCTAATTTTTTTAAGGATGGCAGTTCAGCTATATAACCACTGGTTAATTATTTTTCCTCATCATAATTGTTATGAACTGTAGGACAAGCCCTGGAGGTTATCGATGACCATATGTGACTTTAAGATCTCCTTCCCTCGAAGTTTCGATAGCTAAGGTAGTAAGGGCTTATGCCACTACAAGTCTTGTTTTGCTATCTAAGGATCGATTCCAACTGTCGGCAAATTTTTTTTAAAATGTGATTCATCATTTTAGTTTATTTTCTTTTTATTTATGTTTTATTGAAATTTATGAATAATATTAAAAAACCCTTTTCTCCCTATACATCGAAATCCATTTTTTTAATACTAATTATATTAAATAATTTCATAAGCTGATACTTATCGTTAGCATGGCCATTTTGGAATTTCATAATAATAAAAAAATTCCTTAGGATATGAGTATGATTCTTACATTTAAAACTCCAAAGAAAGTAAGAGAGAAAAAATCCTTATACATAATTTTCATTTATTTTTATCTTTTTTTTTCCAAGAAATGATTAAGCTGTTCTGATCGATATTTTTATCTATCTATACAATAATCATAATCTTCGGAGGCACAAGAAAACTTACATAAAACTCCCTAAACATTTATTTTCCGTCTTTTGTTGTAAAAAAATTTTAGGTATAGCAGCTATACTTATTGTGTTGATTAAATATGTAATTTCAATTTCAATTACATAATGTTGGTTCTAGACCAAACTTTTAATTAGCGTATGTAAGTATCAAAACTTAATACCTTTGAAAATTATGCAACAAAAATCTGAACAGTAATGAAAAACAGATCTTATATATCTAGTTAACTGTTACGTTACTTAAAATTTTTACCTGGTAGTTACAACCACTTGTCACTTACATTATGAATTTCAAAAAAGTAAAAGTTTAACCTTGATTATAATTTTCGATAATTTATAAGAATTTATATGAAATTCCGAAATGGCCATGCTAACGATAAGTATCAGCTTATGAAATTATTTAATATAATTAGTATTAAAAAAATGTATTTCGATGTATAGGGAAAAAAAGGTTTGTTAATATTATTTATAAATTTCAATAAAACATAAATAAAAAGAAAATAAACTAGAATGATGAATCACGTTAAAAAAAAAATTTGCCGACAGTTGGAATCGATCCTCAGATCGCAAAACGAGAACAGTAGTGGCATAAGCCCTTACTACCTTAGCTATCGAAACTTCGAGGGTAGGAGATCTTAAAGTCACATATGTTCATCGATAACCTCCGGGGCTTGTCCTACAGTTCATAACAATTATATATGATGAGGAAAAATAATTAACCAGTGGTTATAGCTGAACTGTTATCCTTAAAAAAATTAAGCTGATCATTTTTTCAAAATAATACTAGATTTCAAATTAAGTATTAACGTACGGAAAAAAAAAATGTTTTGATATCAAATTCTGTGCATATAATTATATGAGCATTTAGTTTCACGATTTAATCGAATGTAAGATTGATAGATATCATTCAAGCAAGAGCGAGAGAGTAAGAGTCAGTTAAATATATATAGCATATACTCGGTTGCAGTCAAAAGAGAAAAACTCATGTCGTCGCTTGCTTTGGCTGTGCGCTCAGATATATAGCTATAGTCAACATTTCCACTCCTCTCCTCGTAGGCACACATTCGGTATTCCCCTTCTACGTGTCGCCAAAATGTGCGCCTATATGCTCATTTCCACGCGAATCCACTTCTCTTTTTGTAGGCGCACGCTCTTCGATATGAGTCTCGCACTCTCGAAAAATGTGCGCCTTGGTTCGACGGCTGGCCGCGGCGGGTCGCCCCGATCAGCGGAAAAAAGTTGTCTCACGCCGTAGCATTGGCGTTAGCAATCTCTCTACTCATCTCTGGCTCCACTCTACGCATACACTTACAATTCCAAGAAGAATGACCAACGAATCATTAATTGGTCTCCGGAGGCCATCCAAGCTTTTCAGAAAACCAAATCCGACTTAGTCGAGGCTTGCCAACTCACTCATCCGTCACCAGAGGCTCTGACCAGATTAGTATAAGGGACGCCTCAGATTTTGCAGTGGGTGCAGTGCTTGAGCAGTTTGTTGATGATGCTTGGAAACCTCACGCTTTTTTTTCTCGCAAATTCTCTTCAGCTCAGCGCAATTACAGTGCTTATGATAGGGAACTCACAGCTATTTTTGAATCTCTCAAGTACTTCAAGTACTTTTTGGAGGGCCGAGAGTTCAAGGTTGTCACTGTTCTTATTTACGCTTTTAAACAAAAAGCAGATGAGGCTTAACCTCGTCAACTTCGACAGCTCAGTTTCATCTCTCAACTCATTACGAATTTTGAATACTTATCTGGCTCTGACAATGTCGTCACGGACGCTCTCTCACACATTGACATGCTTCGTCTACCCACAGACATTGAAATGCCTGAACTGGTACAGCATCAGCAGGACGACACCGAACTCAAGGAATTGCTTGATTCTTCGAACCACTCTCTGAATATCAAAAGCATTGAGTTTGGTCATGATCAGAGTCGCCTTTTTTTTGACTTGACCGGTAAAATCATTCACCCATACATTCCTAAGACTCTCAGGAAGCGTGTTTTCAATCTTCTTCACTCCTCGGCGCATCCTGGTCCCAAGGTCACTGACCAGCTTATCAGACAACGTTATTTCTGGCCTGACATGCACCGAGATATCAAATCCTGGTGCAAGGGCTGTATTGACCGTCAACAATAAAAAATTTCGCGTCATGTGAAAAACGAGCTGGGTCAATTTACGCGTACTCCCGATGACACCACGTCCACATGGACATTGTAGGCCCCTTAAAATGATTCATTTTACGTACAACTTTCTGACCAATTCAAACTACGCGGGCTACCGCTTTTCGGTGTAGCAGACACCCCACACTTTTCATCTGTTCCGTGACTTGCACAGTTATCTACTATTTTCACAAAATATCCTATAAAACCCATGGTAATGTCCAAGTACCTGAATGTCGTTGGAAAGATTCTGATTTCTTCTATCTGCTACATAGTTTTCTATTAAGAACTACAGTATCTTTGCTGAGATATTATAAAACCTGCGCCACCAATTTGACGACCCTCCAAAAGAGGCTATGTTACAGAGTCTATTTTCCAGTTAGTTTTTTTCAACAATTTTGGTGGTGACGAGGTCTAAAATTTTGGGAAAAGACTCCTTGCACCTTCAAGAATCATCCTTTAAAATATCATTTAATACTCCAGTGTTTTGATTTAGTGAGGAGCCACCTTAAT